>ML822157.1:14297-72723 GCA_009831015.1 Picea engelmannii | reverse complement strand
TATAAGATGGAAAAATCTTTTTCTTTTTCTTTTTTCTTTTTAAAGATGGAAAAATCTATTATAATTTTCTTATCAACTTACACTAAGGACAACCATCACCTATTGTTATTCTTGAATGTAAAGTACTAACTTATCATTATTATTCAAGGAAAACCACACCAAAATAACTTGTTGGTGGTCCGTAAAGGAGTAGACTTTCACCCTTGCCATATCCCTCTAGGTCTTGAGTGGTTAACCTGTTTCCTTAAGTCTAAATAATATGAACTCTTAGCCATAAGATACTTCTGATTGACTAAGAGCTCATCTTCCGACATAAGGAAAGACTTTAGGTGCCCAAAATTTAGAGGCAATTGACCACTGAATTATAATATATTATAATATATTGCGTTAAATTCCAAAAAATATACAGCATGTATTGTTAACTTAACTTCAAATGATTTTGTATTTTCATAATTAATTATACATAGGAAGATAATAATTAAGTGTGAGACAGGTGGCATGAATCTGAAATGAGCAGCCGCCACAATATTAGTGGCGTACCTATTTTTCGTTGTGTTTCTTTTAATGATGATTGTAGTGGGTCCCACCATTCCACTTACGTTTTATAACCATCCACGTGGAAGCGGTAAGGGCGGGGTGTTGACCACAGTCCATTTTCTAAGGTATACCAGTTCCACTCTGATTTGCCTAGTTAGTTGACGGAGAACAACGTTTGAACCCTAATCCATACATATCAACTTTATTCATTGCTAAACATTGTGATAAAAATAGATTGTAAATGGTCTTAGGTTTAAAATTGGTTGGTATTTTTTTAGGATTGTGATATTGTGTATAAAAGAAATATTTTAAATATTATATATTTAATAGTAAAATAATTAACATATATATTATTCGAATCAAATAATTTCAAATTCAACAAAATATGATATATAATATTAACTATTTTGAAGTTGATTAATCTTTATTTCAATTACATGAATACAAATTTTAAGAAATCTAAATAATTTTTTATCTTTTTTAAAAATGTGAAAGATAAATTTTGATTTTAGTGAACGTTAATTATCATCATCATTGTCATAAAAATATTTTAAAAATGTTTATATGTGCTTGCATGTAATGGATAAAAGACTTGCCAAGCTTCAACCACTTGACATAAGGGGTAAGAAAGTGGAAAAAGACATTTTTTTGTGTTTAAAATGAGAGGGAAAGTGGGTTTATAAATAAAATCTTGTCTCCTCCTAATCTCCCCATGCATGACATAAATGCTTTAGTGAATTGATTTGCATTTTTTATTATATAAGATTAGATTATTATATATTTTTTGTTGAATACAAAATAATACTTAGGTTAATAAAAGAGGTTGGAGACCATGTTAGTTTCAAAGGATATGCACTGGTTCACCATGTAACATTTTTCACTTTTTATTTTTATTTTTTTTGGATGATATTATAATTTTATGTGAAGGTGTAATGTTCCCCTCCAATTGATGACTCATTAGTCTACACGTCTCTCGTAGGCTATAGTCAACAAAGAAAAAGGGAGTCAAAGTATCAAATCCTAAAGAGATATTAAATAAAATAAATAATTATATTTTAATCAAGTGAGGGTTTGATTTGGTCAAGAATGAAGATCTAGAAGAATCAGAGAAGAATAAATAGAAGGGGATCCTACCTCTTTGGACATTATGATTTGATATGTATTGAGTGCTCTTGTGGCCATCATTTTCGTTAGGGTTTTGAGTAAAATCCTTCCAGTGCAGGTTTAGTTTTGGTGGTGCAATACTCACCCTAGCTAGACAAATGAGAGTTCATTTGGAGTCTTTGTCTTGTGGTATTTTTTGAAGATCTTGAAGTATACTAGAGCAAAGCAGTGGGAGGCTTGGAGAGCCTTGGTTTCTATGTTGGCATCATACTAGGTTTCCTTGTGTGTTTTGTAGCATATTGTGTAGCTTCCTAGCAACTAATAGTTTATATTCCTAGTCTTGCTCTACAACCATTTTTACAACCACTAGAGATATTTGTATTGTTGTTCCCATTCATAATAAGATGCCATCTAATTCTGCTCTATTTATGTGTGCTTGCCATGTGTTTGATAATATTCCTCATTGAGCAAATTGTTGTAAGGGTTTCATATCATTTTCACATAGAAAGAATTAATAATTTGGGTCAAGGATATTAAAGTGGTATTAGAGATGGTAATCTTGCCAGCTTGTGATTGCATAAAAGCAGTTTCCTTAGCCAAAAAAAATAAATATTGCAGAATTTGTTTGGAAGAAAAAGAGGGCAGCGCACTTCAGGATCATATATGAAACTTTATGAGGAGTATTTGCCAAAAAGAATTAGGTATTTGAATTCCTCTCATTAAAATACCCAATTTAAAAAAAACATATCAACCAAAGCAGAGTCTCAGAACTAAAGTTATCATCATTTTAATTTCGGCAGATTTTCAGGGTTTTTCTGGAAAAAGTTGCGCGATTTACAGTGAGGGGAAATAGTGGGAAGGAAATCATATTGTGTGCATATAGTGGTGATTCTACCAGCCTGTAATGCCAAGGAAGAATGGGGGTGGAGGAAAACCCTCTAACAAATCACCAGAGAGGAATCCAGAAGAAATCCCATCAAAATCAGAGCCAGAAGGAAGCATGAGAAACCATGGTAAAGAAAAAGTCCAACAATTGTTGGAATCTATAATTACAGGACAACGAAAGATGATTGCTAGCCAACAACAGACAACAAAACTCATTTAAATCCAAGGAGGGTACAATGGAAATCACACAGAGGGCAATCAACAAAGTAGTAGGGCCTATAGGGAGAATAACAACACTCATATTCCAATACAGAGTGGCTCAATGACAAGTAGCAGGAAAATACCAAGGCCATCATTACCAAAACTTCTTAAGGAGAAACAGACAGAAGTTCTAGAACATCAGGACTGGTAATCTCTTAAGGGGGTAGGTTCTTGTTAAGGTTGTTTTGGAAGCAATACCAGTGTATTGGATTGCAATTGATGGCTCTCTTGAGGGGGTAGGTTCTTGTTAAGGGTGTTTTGGAAGCAATACCGGTGTATTGGATTTCACTAACGTGTGTTCTAAAAGGGGTGTTGGAGACCATTAAAAAACTATGCTACAAATTTATACAGTCAGGAGACCCAAAAAAGAAAGGACTTGTTTTAGTCTCATGGAATAAATTGGTTGTTCCAAATGCTATTGGAGGACGAGGTCTCAAAAATCCATTTCTCTTCTCCAAATCTTTAGCTGCAAAAAATGTTTGGAGTCTTATACAGAGAAAATGATTGTAGGCCCAAGTAATCAATGAAAAATATGTCACTCTAAATGCAGTGGAAGATTGGGTTAGAAACCTAGACAAACCATTACATAAAACCTCAAACATTTGGAAAGATATGGATTCAACTTTTCAATTGGTAGGCAATTGGATGACCTGGAAGGTGGGCAATAGAAAGAAAGTTAAAATGGGCCTTGATCCATGAATAGGCAGCAAATGTCTACACATATTATCTTTTTGGTTGATCCAGGAGCTCAAAAATAAAGGATTTTACTCTCTTTGACAAATTGTGATCTCAATATTTCTAGTTTATCTCATTGTCATTCTATCAAAAGTATGCAAAATGGGTAGAAGTTGGATGCAAAATATTTTGCATCCAATGAGTGTCTACACTTGAAATTTAAGTAAACCTATAAGAAGATAAATAAAAAACATGATTAAAAAAGTAGTTTTCTTTCTTTCCCTTTGAAAATTCATAACTCTTATTTTATTATTTTAACTCGTATTTTATTATTTTTTTAGGAGGCTCATTTTAGACCTCAATTTTCCCCTAATGTGGGAGAGGTCTACAGATTGGCAATAACATTGGCTCACCTAGGAGGAAATAGGATTGAGAGGAGAATTTTTTGAGGAATGGAAGGCTTGCACAGAGGTTTTAAATGATAGCGATGTTAAAATTCAAGAAGATGATGATCAATTGATTTGGTTTCTCAATCCCTTCGAAACATGTATACCTAAACTAGGCTACATAACACTTACTGAGGAATGTTTAGAGGGCCATCAAGCCTGGTGGTGGAGAATTATCTGGAAACTAAAGTGTCCATCCAAAAATAATTTTTTCATGTGGCTTATTTTAAACAATAAAGCTCCTACTTGGGAAGTTCTTCAGAAAAAACAACTTTCATTGTCTAAGTTGGTGCAACTTATGCAAACAAGCTGATGAAACCATAAAACATCTTATTATGTTTTGTTCCTTTACTAAATATGTTTGCATAGAAGTAGAAGGCATGATAAGGATGAAAAATGAAATCCTTTAGATCTTGGTAATCCAAAAAGTATACAATGAAGATCAAATCCCTTCCTCTCAACATTTCTTAAGGAGTATGGCTTGCTAGGAATCTAAGCTTATTTGAAGGTAAAGAGACATTCTCTATGGAATGTGCAATTCAATGTCTCAACATCTTAAATGCTTACCCACAATTGGAGGAAAAACATTCTAGACTAGAACCCATAGAAGAGGTAATAAATAAGAATATATCTTGGGCTTACTTTCATGGAGCATCACAAGGAAATCCTCCCAAAGGAGGTGCAAGTGGAATATTTTATCTCTCCTCCATTGAGTACATATCCTTCAAAGCATGTATTGGATATGAATCTAACAATTTCTATGAACTAATGGCACTTAAATTTACTTCTTTAGTTGGCCCAAGAACACGGGGTTTAGCAATTACAATTTTTTGGTGGCTCTCTTGGTCATCAAATGGAATAGAAAAGAAGCTAAAATAAAAAATTTCACCTTAGAGCCTCTTTATGATGATATATAGATGTAGTTGACAACTTTCTTACACACCTCTTTGTGTCACATCTATAAGGAAATGAACAACATAGAATATGACCTTTCAAAAGTTGGATTGGACTGAGATTCTGAAACCTAGATCACTACCATCCTACACTTTTTTACACATGCACCTTGGATATAAAAAATTGTTGTTAATTATCATAATTGAGGAGTAACCACAACTTTACTTTTAATGGTATAACTGTGTTTGTAACTTTTTTAAAACAGAGTTAGAATGTTGATATATGTAACTATTTGCTTAAGTTTTTGAGATAAGAACTGACATGATGTTGAAGTAAAAGAAATACAAATAGGTAGAGAATTTTTATTTTAAAGGAATATCCAATGCCTTTAAAATTANTGGAGGACGAGGTCTCAAAAATCCATTTCTCTTCTCCAAATCTTTAGCTGCAAAAAATGTTTGGAGTCTTATACAGAGAAAATGATTGTAGGCCCAAGTAATCAATGAAAAATATGTCACTCTAAATGCAGTGGAAGATTGGGTTAGAAACCTAGACAAACCATTACATAAAACCTCAAACATTTGGAAAGATATGGATTCAACTTTTCAATTGGTAGGCAATTGGATGACCTGGAAGGTGGGCAATAGAAAGAAAGTTAAAATGGGCCTTGATCCATGAATAGGCAGCAAATGTCTACACATATTATCTTTTTGGTTGATCCAGGAGCTCAAAAATAAAGGATTTTACTCTCTTTGACAAATTGTGATCTCAATATTTCTAGTTTATCTCATTGTCATTCTATCAAAAGTATGCAAAATGGGTAGAAGTTGGATGCAAAATATTTTGCATCCAATGAGTGTCTACACTTGAAATTTAAGTAAACCTATAAGAAGATAAATAAAAAACATGATTAAAAAAGTAGTTTTCTTTCTTTCCCTTTGAAAATTCATAACTCTTATTTTATTATTTTAACTCGTATTTTATTATTTTTTTAGGAGGCTCATTTTAGACCTCAATTTTCCCCTAATGTGGGAGAGGTCTACAGATTGGCAATAACATTGGCTCACCTAGGAGGAAATAGGATTGAGAGGAGAATTTTTTGAGGAATGGAAGGCTTGCACAGAGGTTTTAAATGATAGCGATGTTAAAATTCAAGAAGATGATGATCAATTGATTTGGTTTCTCAATCCCTTCGAAACATGTATACCTAAACTAGGCTACATAACACTTACTGAGGAATGTTTAGAGGGCCATCAAGCCTGGTGGTGGAGAATTATCTGGAAACTAAAGTGTCCATCCAAAAATAATTTTTTCATGTGGCTTATTTTAAACAATAAAGCTCCTACTTGGGAAGTTCTTCAGAAAAAACAACTTTCATTGTCTAAGTTGGTGCAACTTATGCAAACAAGCTGATGAAACCATAAAACATCTTATTATGTTTTGTTCCTTTACTAAATATGTTTGCATAGAAGTAGAAGGCATGATAAGGATGAAAAATGAAATCCTTTAGATCTTGGTAATCCAAAAAGTATACAATGAAGATCAAATCCCTTCCTCTCAACATTTCTTAAGGAGTATGGCTTGCTAGGAATCTAAGCTTATTTGAAGGTAAAGAGACATTCTCTATGGAATGTGCAATTCAATGTCTCAACATCTTAAATGCTTACCCACAATTGGAGGAAAAACATTCTAGACTAGAACCCATAGAAGAGGTAATAAATAAGAATATATCTTGGGCTTACTTTCATGGAGCATCACAAGGAAATCCTCCCAAAGGAGGTGCAAGTGGAATATTTTATCTCTCCTCCATTGAGTACATATCCTTCAAAGCATGTATTGGATATGAATCTAACAATTTCTATGAACTAATGGCACTTAAATTTACTTCTTTAGTTGGCCCAAGAACACGGGGTTTAGCAATTACAATTTTTTGGTGGCTCTCTTGGTCATCAAATGGAATAGAAAAGAAGCTAAAATAAAAAATTTCACCTTAGAGCCTCTTTATGATGATATATAGATGTAGTTGACAACTTTCTTACACACCTCTTTGTGTCACATCTATAAGGAAATGAACAACATAGAATATGACCTTTCAAAAGTTGGATTGGACTGAGATTCTGAAACCTAGATCACTACCATCCTACACTTTTTTACACATGCACCTTGGATATAAAAAATTGTTGTTAATTATCATAATTGAGGAGTAACCACAACTTTACTTTTAATGGTATAACTGTGTTTGTAACTTTTTTAAAACAGAGTTAGAATGTTGATATATGTAACTATTTGCTTAAGTTTTTGAGATAAGAACTGACATGATGTTGAAGTAAAAGAAATACAAATAGGTAGAGAATTTTTATTTTAAAGGAATATCCAATGCCTTTAAAATTATAGTGAAATTTTTTTCCCTAGAGAAAAAAGCATAATTTTATTCATAGAATAGAATTACATTTTGTAGATACATGTCAGGACATGTATTGTTGTTACTACAAAGAAGCAATGCATAATCAATCCTTTTACAAAAGTAAAATAATCCTCCTCCCGGAGAGGCCTGAGAGGCAAAAAGATGATCATGCCATCATCGAACTACCAAGAAAAACCAGTCAGAGGCCCACTTACATTGAAAATTGTGGCTAGAATCCCAAGAAGAAAAAACAAGCAGGAGTGCAAGACTAGAGAAAAACTATTCATGGAGCATAAAAACCTATAGAGTTGTCTTTGAAAACAAGGAAGTCTATCATGATATACAATAGTGTCGGCTTATGCACATAAAGCAGTCCAACCGAGAAACCCAAAAAGGATCACCTGAGTTGTCCATATGAAAGGAGAATGAGTAGAGTTTGTCCTAGTCTCGTCCTTTGATTCCTGAATAGTCAAAGACCCAAAATCCAACTCTATGCTAGATTTGGATAGAGCATCTGCATCAACATTTCGTTCTTTGTAGACATGATGAATAGAAAACGATTCAAAACTGTTTAAAATCTTTTCTATTTATTCAGTCAAAGGAGCTAATATTATATTGTGACATCTTTGAAGTTTCCTGGTCCAATTCACTACATTCAACGAATCACCATAAATTTGTAGTGAAATCACCTCATTTTCTCTTGCGAAAAGAATAAGCAGTTTTAAGGCCATAAGTTTAGCATAATTATTTGAGCCAGATCCAAGCCCCATATTGATCTTAAAGAAGTGGGAGTCTGATAAAAAAAGAATTGCTCCACCACCACATGCTTGTCCATTGTTATTTGATGCTCCATCGAAAAAATCCCAAGGGGCATTTTTGTCAACTCTTTCCTCACGAATAACTCTTATTGGAGGAGAGTTCTTTTCTTGAGGAAAGTGTTCCAGAATACTTAAGCCTTGAGCTACAGTTCACTCTGGAGAGACCATCCTATTATGAAAGATTGTTGCGTTTCTTTCCAACCAAACCCCCAACAAATAATCATAGGTAAAGATATTAATATCTTTTTACTGGCATCTGAAGACCAAGTTCTCCAGGCCTACTCTACATAAATTCCCCTCCAAGAACAATTTAAGTCTGTGAAGGAGGAGCATTCTTTCCAGACCCATAAATTAAAGGGACAAGAGAGGAAAAGATGGCCCACCGTCTCCTCTTCATTTTTGCAGAGAGAGCACCAACCTGGTCCTTCGATCTTCCTTTTCTTCATGTGATCCTAGGTTGGAATTTTGTTTTCTAATATGAACCACATAAAAATTTGACTTTTCAAAGGACACCTAGACTTCCAAAGGCCTTTCCACCAACATGTTGGTCCTCTTTGTAGTAAATCGAAGTTTAGATGAATATACCCCATATTGGGTGTGTAAGTTCCATGCTCTGCATGCTTCCAAACTAATTCATCCTCCCTATCTGTGATCCTGACATGTGTAGTTTTCAAATCCGAGAGGTAGTTTGTCCAGGTTACTTCCATCTGCACTCCCAATCCCACCTATGCAGCATCCATCCAACCTTGATTCCAGATTGAGGAAGTCCCGTGATCTGTTATCTGATTTACGTGAAAAAATCCCCTCTCCTTAATTTGTTTTACAATGTCATCCGAAAGAATATGGTTTTAACCACAACCAACCCAAGGATATGAGCCTATTCTGACTTTGACTCCATTACCAATCTACCAAGCTAGTCCCTCTCATACTACCGAGAAGCAATTTACCACTACTTTCCAGATGATTGAGCAAGTTGTCGATTTTTTGTTGGTATTATGCAACCATCCTTCCACTGTATCAGGATTAATATACTTATGATAAACCACTTCAGTCCATCATTTTTTTTTCACAACTAACCTCCATACCAATTTGGCTACGAGAGATTTTGCAAATGGGGGGATATTTTTTAAGCCCCATCCTCCCAACAATTTCAATGCAACTAGCCTCTTCTAGCTTACTCATGGGGTGACATGTTTGTCACTGCTTCCTAACTAATGAAAGTGAAAGAATTTATTTCATACCTTTTCCAACACTCCTTTAGGAATCCAAGCCAAATACATATAGTAAACTGGTATGGCTTCCAACACCGATTTCACTAGAGTTATCCTTCCTTCCCTAGAAAGCCATTTCAAACTCCAGACCTTGAGCCTTTTTTAAAGTTTCCCAATCCATTTTTCTGTAGAAATTAGGCTTGAGGTGGAAACCCAGGTATTTGATCCCTTTTTCAAAGTCTACCAGCTCAAAAGGAAACAAGGACTTGTACTGCTCCAACTCTTCAATAGAGAGGTTGTTTGCAGATAGGGTAGATTTTTGGATATTGATTTGTATTCCTGTAGCCCTACTGAACATAATTAGAATTTCTGAGAGTTTTTCAACATATGTATGCTTCCCACTACAAAAAATTAGAACATAATCAACGAAAAGGAGATGTGTGATGAAAATATTTTTCCCTATTTGGATGTCGGTAAAATTTCCTTGGGATTTTTCATGGGCCAGTGCTATGATGAGACCTTCTGCTACTAAGAGAAAGAGAAGGGGTGATAGAGGACACCCTGTTAGAATCTAATGTATGTGCTCGTTTAACCATAGATGATATCACTATTTTCATCCAACCATAGGCCGAAGCCAACCCCGAGCACCTTAACCTTGATAGAGAATCATTCTGAAAGCAAACCCTCGGCTAGATAGCCAAACAAAGGGTGGCACACCTTTCTCCAAGGATAGTGCACCAAGAAAGAGCTGATAAGAGAGTCCAAACCATAACCAAGAGATAGTCCAAGCCAAAACCGAAATCTGCTACCTGCAACATCTGCAACGACAACTCTCCTCCAAACTTACACACAAACCGACCAACTGTAGTGCGCACAAGTGTTGCTTCTGTAGTTCTGAGAATGCATGCTAGAATGAAGATTGGCCTCCTGTATTTATACTAAATCTGGCAAACTGCCTGGGCTGACTTCTCATTCTGGGTGCCTATTTACTTAGTATATAATATTTCCTTTAGCCGACTTCTTCTCTTGAAGGCTAATAACCAAATACAAGTTATCCTCTTGAGCGGACTTGTCTTCTAGGGTTATTAGCCAACTAATTAGGGTTTCTTCTTGCTTCCCGAAATATTCTATTCTCATCAGGTTTACATGCGGAGGTAAATACCTCATGCGATTACCATAAAATCAACACTCCCTCCTAGCTAGGGAGGTATTGAAGGTAATGGTCTTGAGCACAAACATACCATTCACTCGGTAGCATCAACATAGTCGTTTAGACTATATCATGACTAGATCATGAGCACCATCATCACTATCAGTGTCATCAACTGCATCATCTCTCGAAACCATACTCCATCTGAGTAATCAGACATGATGTTGGATAAGTCACTCACTCCACAGAGTGACACAAGAACCATTATTCTAATTTGGACATATGCCCTGGAAGAATAAATGTCCTGGACCATTTTCCGTCTGGGAAATATCTATCCATTGATCATCCATCTAGCTTATTAAATATTTTCCAATACTACTGATAGTCTTCAAGGCAATCGGAACAATGTCATTCAATAGAACACAACTATGTCTATCCATAATAGTACACAACTACTATCCACTTGTACACTACCACACCAAGTAGCACACAGATACTTGATCAATGAAAAATAGTCACAATCAATGGAACACATCCACCACATTAGTATACATCTATTGTGCAGAGACATATAATCTCCATAACAATCATATCATCTGATATCAACCTGCATAGAAAACATTGTTATGATATAAATTGAGTTATCTGGGCCATTCTTCCACTCACATTTGTGAGATCTGAAAGAGCATCTTCCCTCAGAAGGTAAAACATCAATGATGAGCTATCTAGACTATTCTTCTCAAGAAAGGAAGAATAATTGTCCCAATTTCTGAGCCTGGACCATTCCCTATCCGGGCCATTCCTCCAGCACTAAACAAAGTGAAACCTGGAGAGAATGAATCTTCCCTAGGGAATGTGTGTCCCTAATTGTTGAACCTGGACCATTCACCTATCTGGGCCATTCCTCTAGCACTAAACAAAGTGCAACCTGGAGAGAATGAATCTGCCCTAGGGAATGACTGTCCGGACCATTTCCAAAGGAAATGACTATCCTGCACCAACCTCTAAAACAAACCATTCTTCGAAACTGCTCACAACTGTGAGCTTCGAAAGAATGACTGTGCAACAAGGTGGACTAGTCTTCTTGACCACTACTAAGAGTGACCATCAAGAAGAGAGATTGTCCTAGAACATTCCCTATGTTAACCACAAGGGGAATTGTTGTCTATGGTACATCAATAATCCATCGAACCATTTTCATTACAAAAATGACCATTCGATCTAGACCATTTTCCAAACTAGAAAATTCCTGTCTGTCAGAAATCTCAAAGCACTTTCTGAACTGGAAGGAACTGCTTATCCTGGACCATTTTTCGAACTGAAAAATAATTGTCCATAAATCAATAACACATCAGTGCTCCCTCCCAACCTGGGAGTCATGTCTTCCTTTTTCAATAAGGAATTCATCTCCACAAGCTCCAACTTGAGTATACAAACTCTTTCATCTTGAACAAAGGATTTACCAAAATGTTTTCTTATCTGCTCATCTGTGAAGATATATTTTGGAGAACCACTTCTCCTTTTTGGACTTCATCACGGAGAATGTAATGCTTGATCTCAATGTACTTCGGTCTTTCTAGAACACTGGTTTTTTAAAGGCTTCATATAGCTATGATCATCATAGTATATCATTGTTGGATTCATATTTTTTTCCTGCTAGCTCATAACATCGTGGCAGGGATCAAACTGGAACATATCTATGAGAGTTTTTCATGGATTAGCAATCCATCATCCTGGATTTCTGAGGAACCATTCTGATACAATATCTTTGTTATAGAAATATTTTTACCACACTTTTGTTGTGTATTGAAGGCTCCGCACCAAGTTGTTTGAATCCATACAAGATCTTCTTCCATTTGCATACAAGGGTCTCTTTCTGGTATACCTTAAAGCCTTTGAGGTTGCTCTACATGTAAACTCCAACCTATGGATATTGTGGACGATATACTAGTTCATGTAAAGGTATGTATGGTTTACAAGCAATCATCATAGTCTTCTCCCTCTATCTGGGAGAACCTTTAGTTCTGGATCTTGCAATGCTTTCATTCACAAGTCTTCCATACACTGTTCTTCATCACAACTTTCAATTCCTCTGCTTGATTTATTTTAGTGAGTTCATATCAGGCTGGTAGTCTTGTGATTCTTGATACACTGACTGGTTGTTCTGTCTTTTATTTCTCTCTTGGAATCTTCATGTTCTTCCTCATGTTTCTCTTTAGCTCTTGAGTTCATGGAGTTTTCCATATATTCCATGCTCTGAATATTCCAACTTCTTTATTTCATCATAGGATCATGGATGTGGATGAACAACTAGGGATTACTTTAAGGCTTCTTTTCGAAGAAGACTTCTTCTGAAGTCACACTGAACACGTGCTTCTTTTCATGGTTACTACCATGGATAGATACTTCATCATCTTCAATGGATCATATAATTTAGGATTAGTTCCCTCCTAATCCTTGCTTCATGCATGAATGCATGTTCTTCTTTTGAATATATAATCGGCTCCCTCCACCTAGGAGAGTCCATGCTTTCGTCTGCATCCTTATTGCCTTCTGCAAAGTGTCACAAATCTTTTTCCAATTTCCTCTTGATTGCTGACTTCTTTCTGTCTTTACTTCTTCTAGGTTTCTTCAAGATTGATTCTGATAATAACTTCCACATGAATTGTTACCAGGGGTTGTTGATGTACTTCATCCTTTCATGTGTATTGTCTAACTTGTAGAAATCCTTATCTTGTTGTTCTTCCATAAGTATAGTTTCTCTTTGAATATATTATCTTCTAAGAAATAGATATGGAAGATATGTACATAAAACATGGTAACTACAAGAACTATAAAGAGTGTTGTTTACCTTGTCTTAGAAGAAGAAGCATGTTTCATCTTGCTTAATCTTCTTTGAAGGTTCCTTTTCTTCGATAATTGATGCTTCGTGTGTCTCCTTCCTTTTCTTCAGCTCGGGACAATGATTCTTGTAGTGACCATACTTTTGACAGTTGAAGCATTGTATTTCTGACATATCTTTCTCTTGATTTGGCTTCTTCCTTGAACCAAACTTCCTTTTGTTCCTGAAATTCTTGAATCTTGCTGTGAAGGCTTGATCATTGTATTTCTTTTGAGGTTTCTCTTTTGCACTAATACTTGATTCTTATTGTGCACAACAAGTCCAAAGTTCTTCGAATGTGTAAGGCCTCAACATACAGGGCCTCATTTAACATAAATATATTTACAAAATTTCTATATTATTTACTTCTATATTGATCACTTCTTTATTTACTATTCAGTGTAATAACAATTCACAATTCAGCATAATACACTGTTCATAATAACAATTCAACATAATAACATTGTTCAGCATAATTAAAAATGAACAATATAACAATAATGAATAACAACATTATAGTGATAACAATTACCTCAAAATGATGTTGTTGTGAAGATCTGCCCAAAACTGATTAACCTCCCATCCAGCTAGGAACAACCTATCTGATTCCCTAACCCCAGGATTACTTACAGTTTCCTGCCCCCCAAGCCCAAAATTCCCAGCAACAGGTGCCCCCTGTGAAATTCCTCCAGTCATCTGTAAGCCCAAACTCCTCCTCTAATATGAAAATATTACTCCCCAAAAAGATCCCCTTCCCGAGTGTTTTTCCTTGCCTTATCTCCCTTCCCCTTCATTATCCACTACCTTATCCCCCCATTAAACCTCAACCACCTTATCCCCCCCTTCCATAAATGGGTCCATCTACCGATACAATTATATTATAAAATAAGTCTCCAAAATAAAAATTAATAATTTATTAAACTAATATTCATTAAACAAATATTTAATCATGATAATTTATTTATTTATTTATTAAACTAATATTCATTAAAAAAATATTTAATCATGATAATTAATTAATTAATTAATTAGGGTTGTTACATACACCCACCCTTTAGGAAACTTCGTCCCAAAGTTAAAGTAATTTATAATACAAGCGAAATGACACATGGTTCACACATTCATATCCAATAAACAACATTATCGGTAAGTAAGCCAAAGAAAACTCATACATACTAGTGTACATGTGCAAGAAATGCATGTGTAGCTAGCACATACAAGTCTCGTGCATGTACTAATAACAATAACTATCACCTCTATAGTAATTTATGTATGCATCCAATCCAATCAACAAGACTATTCATTTTATAAAAAATAATAAACCAATCAAATGTTTGTGAAATCCCTTAATTACAATAATCTAGCTCAACAATGTTTATTTAGACAATTGTAGTTTAGTTAAGTAATCATGAATATACGTATATACACATTTTATTTTCAGAAGGAAAAACAATAAATTCCACCTAAGGAAAATATCCATACACTCTCAACTATTTCTATTCATCCTTCCTCCCTAACTTACTTCCATCTTCCATTCCTATCCTTCCTCTGCTGGACTATCTTGGAGCGTCAACTATATCGACCTAACTCCAAATAGAACCCGTAAGCGGAAGTATCACTATCTTGATCAAGCTTCCCCAGCAGGCAACTGATAGTCATCATCACACATCTAGGGGAGCGTGAGCTAACACCGTCCTCCCGTGACTCCAAGTTTCAAAGGATACACGGTGGGAAATGCCTTCACCCCTCCTAATAGGAATAGGGTCTGCACTCTTCAATGGAATATACCGTGGCACCGTGTTGATGGGAATTTTGTCATTATGTATTCAGTTTTGGCAGTCTAACCACCCGAAAACCTGTACTGGTCCATATATCATAACAATGCATTCGTACCAATATAATTTCACATACAAAGATTCATACCATATTGTTTCTCGGTCGGTGGTCATGAAATCCACTTTTATTACCATTATCCCTTGGCTATTTCATAGCCCATTGACCAAAAAATTAGTTTATAACAAAAACTCATACATATCTCTGCATTATCATAATGTAAATGCATTCAACCATAATCTCAATTCGGTATCCATGTACCAAAAACTTTAATGTCAAAATTTTCAAGTTAGAAATAGATCTCATAATATCCCAATAATTCAATTAACGTTACCCATTCATAGAATTTTCATTTACATAATAGATTGCATCATATCCACCATCATTCACATAATGTTAAACATTCATAGATTTCACATTCACATAATAGATTGCATCATATCCATCATCATTCAAGTAACATTTAAACATTTATAGAATTTACATTCACATAATAGATCGCATCATATCCTTCATCATTCAAATAACGTTTAAACATTCATAGAATTTACATTCACATAGTAGATCGCATCATATCCATCATCATTCAAATAACGTTTAAACATTCATAAAGGTTTATACGTCTTAAAGTTCAAGTGTATCATTAATAGTTTCACTATGAATAGAAAATAAAGATGATTAGATCTCAGGTAATCCTAGTTGTCTAAGTCAAAAGGTGGTGTTACATACACCTAACCTTAGAGAAACATATTCTCGAGGTGGTAAAAAAAGTGAGGAATAATCTCATCGTAATGTCTCGACATCCTCCCAAGTAGCAGATCCTGGGCTATACTTGTCCCACTGGACCTTAACTTGGTCTACCAGACGGTTCCTGAGCTGTCAGACTCTACAGTCCAATATGCGTAACGGTTCTACCGTGAGGGTTCCCGCGTCCGATACTTGCAATTCCTTCCAATTTAGTTTATGTGATTTGTCAGCAACATAATGACGTAGAACAGATACATGAAAAACATTATGAGTTTTATGCAAGTGGGGTGGCAGTACGAGACAATAGGCAAGGGGTCCAATTTTCTCTTGGATTTTGAACGGTCCTATAAATCAAGGTGACAACTTTGTCCCCTTCCCGAACTGAATGGTACTCTTATTAGGTATGATACAAATGAAAACTTGATCTCCCACTTTATAACTTCGGTCAGTCCTATGTGCATAAATTTTCTGTCTATCCTGTGCTTCCTTTAGTCTCTGCCTAATCTGAATCACCTATTCCTCCATCTCTTGAATCAATTCTGGCCCAACTGTCACTCAGTCTTCTAATCTTTCCCAACTCAACGATGTTCTGCATGGCCTTCCATACAGAGCTTTGTAGGGTGGCATTCCGATGGAGCTATGAAAATTGTTATTGTAGGCGAACTCTACCAAAGGTAGGTACTTCTTCCAATGGGTTTGATTATCCATAACATACATCCTAAGTATGTCTTCCATAACTTGATTTACTCTCTCGGTTTTCCCATTTGTTTAAGGATGATAAGTTGTGAATAAGTTCAACTGAGTCCCCAACGTTGACTGCAAACTTGTCCAAAACCTAGAAGTGAATCTAGAGTCCCTATCTGAAATGATCTTCTTGGGTATCTTGTGCAAACGAATGACCTCACTTACAAACATGCGTGCCACATCAGTGACATCGTAAGTGTCTCTAACTAGAATGAAATGAGCACTCTTGGTCAATTTATCCACTATCACAAGAATGGCATTGTGTCTATGAGATGTGAGCGACAACCCCACAACAAAATCCATAGAAATGACTTCCCACTTGGACACAGGAACATCATATGGTTGTAGGAGACCTATCGGGTGATGGTGGTTAGCTTTCACTTGTTGAGACTCTAGGCACTTGGCGACGAAATGGACTAAATCGCGCTTCATGCCTACCCAGAAGAAGAGCTTCCTCATGTCTGCATACATTTTCTTCACACCCGGATGCACACAATAAAGTGCTCTATGGTCTTCCTTTAGTATGATGCTTCGAATATCCCCACCTTTGGGGATGTACATCGTTCCTCGGTATCTTAATAGTCCATCTGCTTCTAGGCTATATCCATCATACTTTGGATCCAATTGCCTCCCACTCTGGAGGTTTGAAGTAACCTTTAAATACCAACTATCTCCAAGGAGTTGCATCAACACATGTTCCCTCAAATTGACTTTTAAGGGTACCAAGGAGAAGACACAAGGTATCCTACTCAAGTCATCCATGACCACATTTTATTTTCCCTTGATGTATGAAATACCAAAATTGTACTCACTCATAAACTCACTCCATTGCCTCTGCCTGACATTAATATCCCTTTGAGTGAAGAGATGTTTTAAACTTTCATGGTCCGTTTTGAGCTCAAAGTTTCACTCCACTAGATAGTGCCTCCAAAGTTTTAGAGCTAGCATTATAACTTCCAACTCTAAATCATGAGTAGCATAAATCTCGTCGTGTTGCTTCAACTTCCTTGATGCATACACTATCACTCCTCCATCCTGCATTAGCACAACCCCCAACCCTTCCTTCGAGGCATACGTGCAGACTGTGAAGTCCTTTTCCATATCTGGCACTCGTAGAATTGGTGCACTAGTTAGTAACCTCTTAAGCTCGATGAATGCACTATCACATTCTTCTGTCCATTCATACCTAACCCCCTTGCGCTGCAAAGTGGTGATGGGTTTCACTATTTTAGAGAACCCTTCCACAAATCTCTGATAATAACCTACTAGCCCCATGAATCTTCTTACCTCATGAGCATTTTTTAGAACTGGCCATTCCATAATGGACTTTACCTTTTCTGGGTCCACAGAGATTCCTTCACCGAAAATGATATGACCTAAATAGTGAATTTATTTCTATAAGAAGGATCACTTCGACAACTTCCCATACAATTTGTTCTCTCTAAGGCAGGACAACACCACTCACAAGTGTTCCTCATGTTCTCTTTCGTCCTTGGAATAGATGAGGATATCATCTAGAAAGACTTGTACAAAATGGTCTAAGTACTTCCGGATTACACCGTTCATGAGGCTCATGAATATTGTTGGCACGTTGGTCAATCTGAAAGGTACTACAATGAACTCGTAATGCCCAAACTGAGTTTGAAAGGCAGTTTTAGGAATATCGTCTTCCTTAATCCTTAACTGGTGATACCTTGATCGCAAATCAATTTTTGAGAATACCGCTGCTCCTTTCATTTGATCAAAGAGACCATCTATTTGTGGCATTGGGTACCTATTTTTCACTGTAGCACGGTTCAAGTCCCTGTAATTATACACAGTCGTAAGGAACCGTCCTTCTTCTTCACACAAATTACTAGTGCACCCCAAGATGAGATACTGGGCCTTATTAGCCCTAAGTTAAGTAGCTCTTTAAAATGCATCCACAACTCACAAATTTATGGCACTGTCATCCTATACAGAGTCTTGGAAATTGGTTATGCACCAGGTTTTATCTCAATAGTAAAATCAAGCTCCCTCTTAGGAGGTAACCCTGGAAACTTGTTCGGAAAAACATCCTTAAATTTTGACAATACTGGGTATTGATCCAAGGAGGGTCCTTTCATTTCATTCACTGCTTCCACTACATATAGTCGACACCCTTTCCTCATGCACTGCTTAGCCTTCATAGTTAAGATAAAGCGTAGAGACACCTTTCTCCATACACCGTGGATCTCTACTGGCCTTCCTTCATCGTCAACACAAAGCACCCTTTTTGCGAAACAATATACCATAGCTCGATGGGCTTCTAACCAATCCATTCCAATGATTAGGTCATATTTCCCGAGAGCAGTGACGTATACCTTCAACCTGGTAGTACACACTCCTAGGTATATTAGACAATTATCAACGCTAGGCCCTACCGCTTGTTTTTCCCCCAAAGCCATCTCTACTTGTTTAAAGCCATCATGCTCGTAGGCTGCCAACCCAGTCTTTTCTAATGCAGATGGTGAAATGAAACTATCTGTAGCACCATAATCAAATAAAATTTTAACATTGATATGGTTTAGCATACTTGATGAATCCACCACCATGGATTGATGTTCTGCCTGGCAATTATTAACTGCTCCATAAATCTAGTGGCTACCACTTGCTCTTCCCATCGGGGCCTTTCCTTCTCTATGCACAAATACCACTTGCAACTTTGGGCAATCAAGATGGTAATGGGGCCCTCCACATCCCCAACATGTAACACGATATGGAACCTATGCACTTCTCTGTGACGGTCTCTGAAATGAGTTCCTTCCCCTAGAACCCCTGCCCCTACTAGTTGCTCCCTAAGAAGGCAGTGGACTTGCTTGCGTCGTTGGTGATGAATGGGATGTTTCACTCACTGCCATTGAAATACCTGTGGAAATTGTCCTTGGTGTGAATCTATTACCATAAGGAGGTGGCCTAGAGCTCCCTCCCCTAGAGAAGGTCCTAGGGGCCTTCCCCACAAATCTAGGATGATGTGGAAAGGTCGATCTCATACCTCCGTTTAAGTTCATGTGTTCCTCAGAATAACGTGCATTTTCAACTGCTTCCACTATTGAATACGATTTCCACATCCGTACCATGGCCCTTATCTTAGGGTTTAACCCATAGACAAAGCATTCTGCATATCGTTGATCATTATCCATGTATGAAACATATTTTACCAACTCCATGAACCTGATCTCGTACTCTTCCATGGTCCTATTTCCCTGTACTAGAGCATGAAATGCTCCCACCTGCTATTCCTCATAGTAAGCTGGTAGATATTTCCTTCGGAACCTTTCCTCAAAAAGTTCCCAAGAGACGATGTCTAGGGTAAGGTGCAACTGCCTCTCCAGGTTGCCCCACCAGTTCAAGGCACTGTCCCTTAACTGAAAGATTGTTATTTTCACCTTTGATATGGAAGCATAGTCTCTTAAGGTGAAACATTGTGTCATTCTTTCCAACCATGCCTCTGCACGTTCACTGGCATGACCCCCAACAAACTCTGGAAGTTTGATCTTCTGCAGTTCTCTAGTGATGTCCTTTGGTGGAGGCCCTCCCCTTGAATCCCTCGACACTTCAGGGTTACCCTCTCCAGATGGTGGGGGCTCCACTTCGATCCCTGTTGGATGACACCCCTTTAAAGTCTCATTAATAGCTTCCAAAGAGTGCAAAATGAGAGCTAATTCAGGCGATGGTGGTGGCGGCGTTGGCCATCCTTGCGACGATGCCCCCCGACCTCGATTTCCTCAAGTCCTAACCATCCTGTATACTTGAATCTGCATCAACCAAAAGTTTGTTAGGGAAGAGTTTAAGGCAACTCACATTCACACAACTTATACTTGAAAACATAGGGTTAGGCGTAAGTTTTTTTTTACTTATCTGTAAACATACGTTACTCTCTTTAGGGTAAGTGGCCAGGTCAGGGTCGAAAGCCTCTAAGCTCGATGTCTTCACCTAAGAAAACTACTGACTCTCTCGCATTGGTAGCTACGCTAGCACTGTAACACACTCACCAATTTCTCTAACTTACCTTCTTAGCGGGCATGAAGCCCCCTCTCCCTTATCATAGTTTAAGTCCTTAAAATTTTCGTTTAAAACTAATTAATGTGATTTTGAACATAATGTGAATTAATTATTAAAAACTAAAAATCTAGATTAAACTTTAACCTAAGTTTCAATCGCCTTAATCAACGCATTAAATTTAATCCCAAAAAAAGTTAATATTATTATTGGTATCATAGTTAAGTACTTAATTAATCACTTAATTAATATGTACTTAATAAATCCCTAATTTAATTAATCATTCCAATTAATTAATCACATTAATTAGTTTCATTTTAAAACATAATATATATATATTATTAAACAATTAAAAATTTAAACCTAAATTAAACCCTAATAATTTAAAAGAATAAAAAATAATTAATATTTTAAAAAATAAAAAATAAAGTTGGGCAGTGGGTCCTTGCATGAGGCCCACGTGCCCCCCCCCGGGTTCTCACTACCCAAAACCCTACACCCAGACTCTTACTCTCATACAGTTTCATTCCTGGCTTTCATTCCACGCTTCAACCCTACTCTCGCTCGGCCTTTTGTTCATTTTCTCTCTTTTTTTTTTTTCATTTGCTCAGTCATTGAACGCAGAGGTGAAGAATGATGTCGTCCATGGACGTTCCCTCTACTTGGACAATCCTGGTGCCTACGATCTCAAGGACTGGAGGCTACGAGCCCGACCCTGGTGCCTACGAGCTCGAGCAGGTTCTCATCGGTTCAGTGGGCTGCTCAAGGAAAAGCCAGAAGGCAGTTTATTATGTTCTGTTTTTTTTTTTGTTTCTTTCATGTTTGGAGTGCAAGTAATGAAGGTGTATTGGCTGTGATAAACATCAATACAATGCCCTTAAATTAGTCAGGCTGCGTCTTTTCAATCTTTTTGACAGGACTTGTATTGGACATGTTGTTGTTGTTGTGTTGTGTCGGGTGCTTGGTATAGCCAAGATGGGCATCCAGAAGAGGAGAGATCATGTCTGTCGCTTCCTATACTGGCATCATCACAATATCCATATTAATTGCACCCTCTACCACTGAAGTTACTGATTCAAACTCCAAGGGATTTTTATCCTTTGACTCCAATTCCATAGCTTTTTTCGAAGAGGAGCTCACGTCCGAGCTCGAAGTTGGATTCCCTTGAATATCCTAATAATTCTTTTGCCTACTCCAACCCTTGAAGGAGAGTGAGCACTTGTTAGATAAGTTCCCAAGTTGGTGACAATCATGGCATCGAAAGGGAAAACCCTCATAGTCCAACTTCTGAATAAAAGACATGTTACATGCTACAATCTCCAAATCTACATCCAAACCTCTTCGCAGGTTAATAGAGACCAGGATTCGAGCAATGCTAAAAGATTTGAGCCATACTATGAGCACATGTCTCCTTGTAAGACCAATCAACATACAAATAGGTACCCAAGAGGTTTCCCATAACCTTGAAGCAATTTTCATTCCAAAACTCAAGTGGTAGCCCCGGGAGCTAGACCCAGATAGGGAGAACATCCACTCTTTCTCTTTTAGCATAAAAAAGGGGCGACCAATTTTTTAACAACAAAGGAGAAGAATCATGAACCAATATTTGTGAATAATCTTCTCTACATCGGAATGCGAGTGAAATTTGAAGAAAAACCATCCTCTCGACAAAGTACCTACCACCAGAAGAGATGAAAGCAGTGAGGACCAATTTGCTGAGGCCCACTCCTGCAAGAACCTTTTTCCAAGTCGACGACCGTGAGCCCCACCAACCAGTGTCAATTCCGCCATCAATTTGACTTTAGGAAAAAGGACATATATCCCTACGACCAACTTTTGGGTTCTCCCAAACGGCTTCATGCCTTTGTTTTTGCTTCCATTTGAGGTTGAGAAGGATTTTGAATATCTCAATCCTTTACTACCATCTGAAGGGATGGCAGGAGAAACCAGGCTAGAAACAAGCACACCCCCCTTAGATTTTCCAAACCCTTCGATTGACGGAGGGTTCACCGTGAAATCTCCAAAATAAAAATCTAAAGGTAGAGAAGAGAACCCACCCGAAGGCCCCATCGGCGACAAAGAAGAGGAAGCGAAACCTGAGTGAGGCTCATTGTTAAAGGAGGAAAGTTATGAAACAAATAAATAGGAGTCAGAGCTTCACTACTGCATGTTATCTCCTCAAATAAATCAATTGAGATTTTTTATTTTAGGTGATATGATGTCTTTTAAAAAGGCACTTTTTAAATTTTTCAAAGCTCATTTCTCAAAGATTTACGCATGCAATAAAGTTTAAATAAATGTTTGTTTAGTTTTTATTTGATCTAATTCAAATCTCAGGTTTCGGTGGCTTAGGCGAACATTTCGATTGTTCATTAGCCACTGAAAGCCTTAGATTTCAGAAGCTTAAATAAAGGAATCCATGGCCATTTTAGTCATTGAAATCACAGAAGCAGGGAAAGAGCCAGCACATCCTATCACATGTTTCAGTTGTCAGGTTCTACGTTTTATGATTGCAATAAGCCGCCGAAAAGACTGGAGAACGAACCGTTCAGGACCAGAAGCTGATCTCTCTGTAATATAAGCGAATCTTTCGAGATCATTATATCATTAAGCCATGTGCTTATGTACCCTCCATTTATTACAATTATCCACCATGACTGCTGCAAATCATCAATCGTTCCACTGCATCCCTTGTAATCAGTGCCACATTCGAAATCTCACCCCAATTTTCTCATTTCTATCATAGTCGAGCCGACTTTCGCTAATTCTACGCGGTGCAACTCTCCCCCGAAATCTGCTCCTTCGATCACAGGTGTGCGAAAACATTGTGGCAAATGAAGAAAGGAACGTCAACCCTAAGGAAAGAGCTCAAGGACATCAGTTACTTGGAATCACACCCGGAGGTATGTCAAATGTTCAAGGATGCAGGGTGTTACAATTTTTGCAAAAAATTACAAAGTTCTCATCAACAGGTGGCAGAGGCCTTTGCCCTCAATTTCAATGGAAAGAAAGCAATCATAGGCCGGGATGAATTTGAGATAGATGATAGCCTCATAGATGAAGTGACATAGCTTCCCATGACTAGAGAGAAATGGTTTAAAACTACTATTACTAAGAATGTTGAATTCATGACTTATTTGAAACTAGAACACAGGGGTTTGATATGGAAGAAAGATATTCCTGTATCTTTCCTTGAAGAGAAATGCTAGCAGTTATTAAAAGCCATAATGGTTTATGTAACTTGTGAAGGGCGATACAACAGGGTGATGATTTACCATTTTAAACTTACAAATCATTTGACTGGTAGAAACCCGCTCAATTTGCCCTATTTTCTCCACCGAAGTTTATCCAAGATGGCTCATCAGGTCCAGACAAGGCCTAATCAAGTTGCAGGTAGATTATCCCACCATAGTCTAACCAAACTTTTGGTTTGTGAGCTGTTGCAAAGAAGAGGTAAAGAGTGGAATTACTTCTTATTTTGGAATGATTTCCAGACTGAGGTTCAACCAGAGGGAAAAAAGAGTTCTCATTCCAAGAAGTCTTCCACTCCCAAAAGTGGAAAGAGGATGAGGAGAGATATCTCTCCAGCCCCAGTCAATCAACCCTCTCCTTCCTCTAATCTTGGCAAAACTAAGAAGAAATTAAATTTCAACAGTGAAGAAGAAAAGGCCAAAGAATCCCCAGTGAAAAAAAACATTCTTAATCTTCCTTACACAGACTCGGAGGATGAAGAGCACCAGATTGAAACAGGGCACGAGGATTCAGTTACCACAGGGCGTGAAAATTTTGTTTTTGTGGATATATACATAGCAATTTATGAGAACCTTCCATCACCTACACCTCAAGAAGAACAAGAACCACAAATTGCAGATGCCTCATCTAGAAAACGAGTGAAACAAAGTAAATCAAAAGAAATCAAGAAGCTTAAGAAGAAGTTAGCCGAGAAAGAAGTGCTAGAAAGGGTAATAAAAACCAAGTATGAAACTCAAAGAACTTTGCAGAAAGCAACTCATCTTTGGAAAGATTAGCCCATAAAAGCATAAAGGAGAAGAAAAATAAGGACAAGATTGTAAAAAACTACAACAGCTTATGGAGAGTAGCTCAGGGTTTGAAGAAAAAGGTTAGGGATTTGAGGAAACAAGCTATGTCTTCAAAACACTAGGCTCAGACAGATGCTTCTCTTGAGACCCTTGCAGAGGTGGCAGTTCAGTGCAATGAACCAAAGGCAGCCAGTAATCCTACAAATTTTGAGCAAGATGCAGAAGCCTAAAAAGATCTACCCTAAGGCGTTTTTGAGCTAAGACAAGGGTATTTTTGAAATTTTGATAGTCTCAGGTTTTAGTGGCTTAGGAGAATATATCGATTGTTCATTAGTCACTGAAAGTAGAAATTTTGGTAGCTAATCGAACCGAATTCTATCTACTCTAGCTATCGAAAGCACTGATAAGGCAGAAAGTTAATGTTTTTGCACAGGTCCAAGTTTTCCTTGTTCAAAAACCTCAGAAATGGTTCCAATCGATGGAAGATAATTAATGACATCCTTATCAAGAGTTTGTTTTGGTTTTGGAGGTGCTCTACAAGACAGAAAGGTAAACAATGGTTAGCTATTTTCAAGGTTATAAGACTGTTTGACTGTCAACAGGTGTCATGTTTGACTCCTCCCATATCACATGAGATCAAGCAGCCTCGGAAGGCTCACTACACCTGCCAAAGAATATGAAGAACATAAAGATCAGTCGAGAATTTGAACTGACCTAGTTTATAGGATCTTTATCTACTTTCTTAGGCCAGTTATTGACTTTCTATTTTGGAAAAAATTCGATCCAATAATCTAGGATCTTGGAACTGTTTGTAAAGGGATATAAAACCCAAAACATTTGATAAACAATGGGTTCAATTTTGAGTTCTATAATCCAATGTTATTGTAAAAAGACACTTTCTTTAATATATTAAGCTTGCAAGCTTCTTTCATTTTTTATTGTCAGACTCTCTTTCATCTTTGTCTATGCATATGAGTTGAAATCATTCTTTTGTCTATGTTTAATGGTCCCATGGTAATTGTCCTCTTACTTTTGACTGTTAAGCAAGAATCATAAGCATCCTTGGCTAGTTTGTTGACCCATCATATATATTTCCTATGTATGTTCTGGTTAACTGATTGGTTTTCTTATCCATTTGATTTACAAACTTATCTGATAATAGCTCCCGAAGGCCTTGTATTGCATGAATATAGTTAGATTGTCTTGAAGATACAATCCAGTGATTAAGATATTCATCTTGATCCAAACCCACACCCATTATTGAGAAAATAGTTACAAAAGGTTAAGTTACCAGGCGTCTCTGAGATACAACCTAGGAGAGTTTCCTGGAGTGATAACAAATTGGCTTCGTTGCCGAGGAGAGGAGACTGAAGCTCAACTTCCTTGGGAGACGACAAGATCCAACTTTGATGATAGACAAAGTTTGGACACATTTTGGGTTGTAACCATCTATCTGGCGACTCCATTGAAACGAAGTGGCTCCGAGAAGGGCTCATACTAGGGAAAACCAAGAAAGACCACTGAAAACACCAGTTCCAGGTCCTGAGAAGATCATCAGAAGTGGAAAATCTTTGCAAAGAAAAACTTCCAGATCTGCAAGAGCATCTAATCTAGGTATTTCAAGAAACACTTCCTCTTTTGTATCTAGAGAACCTCTTGTCGAATCCCCTTCTGCTTAAAATTCTAGTTCTCAGAAAATTGAGATTGTGTTAGAAAGCTTGAAGGGTGATGAGCCTTCAATTTCCTCTGATGTTATAGATTCCATTTCTAAGCATGTTACTATATCCAACTTAAGAGAAGAATTTGTAGAATCCCTCCAATAAAAGGACTCTTCCTCTTCTTTGAATTCTTCACCAACTAAGCCTATAGAGAGTTTTTTCCATACTCATACCAGTCTGCCCATTCTTGAAGATATTTTACAAGATATTTCCTCTAAGGGTGAAGAAAAATTGGCCTTACTGCTCGGTCAGTTTTACAGAGCCTCTTACTTTCCACCTTATTCAGGAAACACTTTCTAGGGTAGTCATCCTACCAGTGCTTCTCCTTCATTCCTCAGTGAAGTAAGACCACCATTTTCCATAGTCTCACATATCCCATCTCAGCCATCATCTACAGAAACTTCTTCCTCTGCATCAACCCCCAATATTGCCATGGCTGCCCCTTTGACAAAAATGGAACAAATCTTAGCCAATAGGTATGCCTCTCTTGTGTTGCCCAATCCCTTATCAGCCATGCCGACAGGATATTATCAGAAATATATGCTGAGGTTTACTGGATCTGGGGATTATACTGCTGAGGAACATATAGAAGCTTTCTATGCTTATGCTGAGAACATTAACATTTCAGAGGAAGATGTTTGGACCAGAATTTTTGTGCAGAGCTTGGATGGCCAAGCCAGGAAGTGGTTTAAGGAATTGCCAGCAAATTCAGTGGCAAGCATTGAGTAGTTAGATGAGGTGTTTTTGAAACATTGGGGAGAAAGAAGATATCTCTTGTATTATATTTCTGAATTTGGAAATCTAAGAAGAGAAAATGGGGAGTCTGTCTCATACTTCAGCAAAATATTTAATAAGATGTTCAACAAGATTCCTGCAGAGATCAAGCCAACTGATGCATCAACAAATATCACTTACTCTTCTGCCTTTGATCCATAATTTTTCTTAATCCTTAGAGAAAGAAGGTCAGCCACACTCGCTTTAATGCAAGATGTTGCTCTTGAGGTTGAATCTAATATTATGGCATCTCAGAAACTCAAAGGAAAATTTGAGAGAAAGAGGTCGTCTGCTAATCCTCCTTCTTATTCAAATACCAAAATGGAAAACATGGCCAAGATTTTGGATAGCTTGACCTCGGAAATGTCAAAACTGAAAATTTAGAGTCAACAACCAGTAAGAAGTAAAGAGCCTAATGTTTATGCTCCCAGGAATCCCAATGCATTCCCTTATAGAAGGAACAACCAGCAGGTCCAGATCCTTCAGAGAGACAAGAATGCAGCTGATGACCAAAGGATCAGGGTCCCATTCCAAAATGCAATGCTAGAAGAAGAACAAGAGCTATCTCATGACGAAATTGAAGAAGAAGATGACATCAATTGCTTTAGGGATGAAAATGATTCCTCCTTTTTGACACAAACATATTATGAGGAGGCCCAGATGGACGAGTAAATTCATGAGGCAAGCATTGAAGAATATTTTTATCAGACAGATGATCAGCCATGTTACTATTTAAGATCTAAGACTGCTGCTCCAAAGCCATTGCTTGCTGCTCCCGGGAAAAAGAAAGATGTTGATGCCAAGCAGCTTGCTGCTCCTGTAAAGCATACATCCACTCCTGCAAAACAACAGCAAAAGCAATTGCAAACCCAAGCCAAAGAACAAGTCTCCCTCAGAGTTCCTCCTAACGAGGTAAAACCTTCCAATAGATTGTCATACTCATTTAATTTTGAATCAAAAATTCAGAAGGTGAAAATACCTATGCCATTGACTGAACTTATGAAGAATGACATATTCAAGTCTGCTATCCTGAAGTCCCTTCAACCAAAGATTCCTCCAGCTGTTGATTATGTAAACCTTCAAGATGACAAGCCCACAGTGACTATAGGACCTATGGTAGAAGACCGAGATGAATCTTTTCCACCCTTCTACATATCCCTAAATATCCATGACAAGATCCTTCACAACTGCTTGCTTGACTCGGGAGCGTCACACAATATTATGCCTAAAGCAGTGATGGATGAACTTGGGCTTGACGTCATAAAACCTTACCATGATCTCTTCTCTTTCGACTCTAGGAAATTTAGATGCCTCAACCTCATAAATGACCTTTTCATAAACCTTGCCCAACTGCCAATGAGAAACATGGTAATGGATGTTGTAGTGGCTGATATTCCACCCAAGTTCGGCCTCCTCTTGTCGCGTTCATGGAGAAAAAGGCTAGGGGGTACCTTGTAGATGGATCTTTCATATGCCACAGTCCTGGTTTTTGGAGGAGAGCTAAAGCGACTTTACAAAGAAAATCAGCTTGCCTACATCATTAGTGATGGCAAAATTTCTATAAACCATCCGATTTATGCTTTAGACACAGACTTTGGATCATGCATTCTACAAATAGATGATTCTCAACTAGCTCCTTTGCAGCTTACAAAGCCTACTTATCAGTAGATTGATGGGGAGAGTACTCTCGTGTGGACCATGTTCTTTGATGGTGCCAATACCAAAGACTCAGCAGGTGAAGGTGTAGTTTTGATTTCTCCTTTGAAAGAGGCTATGCATTTGTCTTTTAAACTTGATTTCAAAACTGCTAACAATATAGCAGAGTATGAGGCTTTTCTATTGGGATTAAATTCTGCCAAGGAGATGGGAATTAAAGGACTAAAAGTGTTTGGAGACACGGATCTCATCATACAACAAGTGAACAATACTTTCCAAGAAAAACATGTTAGATTGGAAGCCTACACGGATGAGGTATGGAAAATCAAGGACTCTTTTTCCATTTTTGACATTTCTTATGTACCCGGAGCTATGAATCATCTTGTTGATTCCCTTGCTATCTCAACTAGTATGTTTATTCCTGCAATGCCTCCCAAACTGAATTATGAAATCCAAGCCAAATATAGACCATCCCTGCCCAACAATATCAAATATTGGAAAGTTTTTGAAGATGATGATGAGCTTAGTAGATTTCTCCAGGTGGTAGATGAATTTTCTGATATGCATATTGACCAGAAAAATCAAAATGTAGAGGAATTCAAGAAGCCTAAGCCAAAAAGAAAAATGGGTCAACATGATATCGTTCAGCTGCCCAACAATTATATACCTCGGGGTTTGGTGCCTCTTGAGAAGCTTTTCAATCAAAATGATGTCCCTTACAAACCTGATAAGAAGGAGACAAATCCTATTGTCCATGAGCACAATATAGGAAGCCAAAATCATCCTAAATCCACAAATTTGTCCGCAGAATTAACCACTGATCAGAGGTCTGAATATTGCATCATTATGAAGGAATTTGTTGATGTTTTTGCCTGGAAATACAATGATCTGAAAACCTATGATCCTGAGGTCATTCAACATAAGATTCCCCTTGAGAAATATACCATCCCTTTCAAATAGAAACTGAGACCTATCAGTCCTCTCCTATTGCCTGTAATTGAAAAAGAAATCAAAAAGCTCCTTGATGCCAAAATTATAATTCCTTTAAGATACTCTAAATGGATCGCAAATCTAGTAATAGTGAGAAAGAAAAATGGTGAGATCAAGTTATGTGTTGATTTTAGAAACCTAAATAAATTCTCAAAGAAAGACAACTATCCCCTACCCAAGATGGAACATTTGTTGCAAAGAATTTCAGGGGCCACTATCATGTCTTTCCTAGATGGCTTCTCAGGCTATAACCAGATTTTTGTACATCTTGATGACCAAGAAAAAACTGCCTTTACTACTCCTTGGGGTACCTTCATGTATGCCAAGATGCCATTCGGGCTAATGAATGTCGGGGCCACTTTTAAGAGGGCCATGGACATAGCTTTCGTGGGAGAGAAGGAAAAGTTTGTCCTCATCTATCTTGATGATATCACAGTTGATTCTAGCAGTCATGAAGAGCATCTGAAGCATATGAAAAGAGTATTTTTGAAATGCAAACAGTTCAGGATTTCACTGAACCCCAAAAAATCTCAATGTGCTCTCAAGAAGGGTAAGCTCCTAGGCCACATTGTTTCAGCGGAAGGAGTGAAAATTGATCCAGCTCGGGTGGAAGCAATTCAAAGGTTGTCCATACCAAGGTCAAAGAAGGATATCCAATCTCTACTCGGTAAGATAATTTTTGTCAGAAGATTTATTCCAAATTTCGCTGAGTTAGTGAAACACATAACCTCTATGCTAAAAAAGGGATCCGAGATAAAATGGATAGACAATGCAAGAAGTTCATTTCAGGATATCAAACAGGCTATCATGGAATCCCCCACTCTAATCAGTCTGGATTACACCAAGAACTTCTATATTTTCTCTTTTTCTTCCTATGACATGATGGCAACAGTCTTGTTACAAAAAGATGATGAAATTCTTGATCACCTAGTGGCCTTTTTCAACAAAGCACTCAGAGATGCTGAACTAAGGTATGATCCTATAGAAAAACAAGCTTATGCTCTCATTAAGTCATTAAAATCTTTCAGAATTTATATACTCCATGCAAAGGTTGTTGCCTATGTTCCTTCAGCCTCTGTGAAGGATGTATTGACTCAACCTGATATTGATGGAAAGAGAACTAAATGGATCGCAAAGCTGATTGAGTTTGACATAGAAGTGAATCCCACTAAACTGATAAAAGGCCAAGGCCTTGCCAAGCTTTTGACAGAAGAGAACTACGATCTTTTGGACATTAATTTCATTCGGTAAAGTTCAGCAAGTTTGCAGACAGGGGTAGCAGTGAAAGAACAACATGGAAACCATCAGGTGGCCGAGCATTTGTCTTCATGTGAGTGGTATTCATGTATTATTCATTTTTTACAGAAGTTGGAGGTTTCTCCTGAACTTAGCATGACTCAATCCCGAGCCCTTAAGCTCAGAGCAATTAAATTTTGCATTAATAATAATCTTTTGTATTGGAAAGATCCTACTGGTTTACTACTAAGATGTTTAGACAAAGAAGAGTCAACTGAAGTCATGCATCAGTTTCATTCAAGTATTTGTGGATGCCATCATTACTGGAAGACCACAGCTCATAAGATCTTAAGGGATGGGTATTATTGGCCTTTTCTTTTTTTAGATGTGTGCACCTTTGTGAAATCTTTTGATAAGTGTCAAAGATTCATAGGAAAACAACAACTAAAATCTCTGCCCCTGAGACCCATTGTAGTGAATGGTCCTTTTCAACAGTGGGGTTTAGATTTCATAGGCAAGATTAATCCTTTGTCTAGTGGTCAACATAAATGGATCTTGGTAGCCACTGACTATTTTACAAAGTGGATAGAGGCAATCCCCACTAGAAATGCCACTCATCAGGTCATCATGAAGTTTCTCTATGAGAACATCATGAGCAGATTCAGTTTCCCAAAAAGGCTAGTGACAGATAATGCAACAACTTTCAAAGATGATGCATTGGTTGACACGTGTAAATAAACGGGCATTCAATTGGTACACTCTACTTCCTACTACCCTCAGGGTAATGGCCTTGCTGAGTCGTCCAATAAGAGTCTAGTCAGAATCATCAGAAAACTGTTGGAGGAGAATCAAAAGAGTTGGGATTCTAAACTAAAGTTTTCCCTTTGGGAAAACATAGTAACTAACAAGAAATCCATAGGAACTTCTCCCTTCAAACTAGTTTATGGCATTGATGCCATTTTCCCCATTCAGCTAGTTTTACCAGTGGCTAAGTTTTTTCAGGAGGAACAAACTGAATCAAATGATATGATGAGAAGAATGCTTGACTTGGTAGAGTTGCAGCAAGTCAGAGAACAGTTGGTGGATAAATCAGAGGCTTATCAAAAGAGGATCAAGGATACTTTTGATAGAAAAGTAAAGGTGGATGACTTTCAGATTGGTGACTGGAATTTGAAATGCGATGCCCTCAGACAAGATAAAGGCAAGCACGACAAGTTTGACTCTTTGTGGACCAGTCCTTTCATGGTAACTCAAGTACAACACAACAACACCTTCATTCTGCAAAATCTGGAAGGTGAAGAAATCTTTGGTGGCCCAATCAATGGGCATTTTCTGAAACTCTATTTCATCTAAGGCTTCGAAGCCTTGTCATTGTAATTTTTATTTTCAGCTTTGTTTTTACAAAATAACTCCATGCCCAATGGAAACACTAGTAGATAGGTTTGAATTTTTGTTTTTCAGGAAAGGCATTGGTTATGTGGTTCTTGAAACCTCACAGGGAGGCTTTCACCCCCAATAGGAGCCAGTGTTATCTCCTCAAATAAATCAATTGAGATTTTTTATTTTAGGTGATAGGATGTCTTTTAAAAAGGTACTTTTTAAATTTTTTAAAGCTCATTTCTCAAAGCTTTACGCATGTAATAAAGTTTAAATAAACGCTTGTTTAGTTTTTATTTGATCTAATTCAAATCTCAGGTTTGGGTGGCTTAGGAGAACATTTTGATTGTTCATTAGCCACCGAAAGCCTTAGCTTTCAAAAGCTTAAACAAAGGAATCTAGGGCCATTTTAGCCACCGAAATCGCAGAAGTGGGGAAAGAGCCAGCACATCCTATCACACGTTTCAACCATCGGGCTTGACGTTTTATGATTGAAATAAGTCACCGAAAATATTGGAGAACGAACCGTTCACGATCGGAAGCTGATCTCTCTGTGATATAAGCGAATATTTCCAGATCATTATATCATTAAGCCATGTTCTTACGTACCCTCCATTTATTACAGTTAACCACCATGACTGCTGCAAATAATCAACCATTCCACCACATCCCTTGTAATCAATGCCATGTTCTAAAGCTCACCCCAATTTTCTCATTTCTATCATAGCCGAGCCGACTTTCGCTAATTCTACAGGGTGCAAATCTTCCCTAAAATCTACTCCTTTGATCACAGGTGTGTGAAAACATTGTGGCAAATGAAGAAAGGAATGTCAACCCTGAGGAAAGAGCTCAATGACATCAGTTATCTGGAATCACACACGGAGGTATGTCAAATGTTCAAGGATGTAGGGTGTTACAATGTTTGCAAAAAATTACAAAGTTCTCATCAGCAAGTGGCAGAGGCCTTTGCCCTCAATTTCAATGGAAAGAAAGCAATCATAGGCTGGGATGAATTTGAGATAGATGAAACCCTCATAGTTGAAGTGACAGAGCTTCCCATGATTGGAGAGAAATGGTTTAAAACCACTGTTACTAAGAATGTTGAATTTAGGACTTATTTGAAACCAGAACACAGGGGTTTGATATGGAAGAAAGATATTCTTGTATCTTTCCTTGAAGAGAAATGGAAATAGTGATTAAAAGCCATAATGGTTTATGTAACTTGTGAACGATGATACAACAAGGTGATGATTTACCATTTTAAAATTATAAATCATTTGACTGGTAGAAACCCACTCAATCTGCCCAATTTTCTCCACCGAAGTTTATCCAAGATGGCTCATCAAGTCCAGGCCAAGCCTAATCAAGTTGCAGGTAGATTATCCCACCATAGTCTGATCAAAATTTTGGTTTGTGAGCTGTTGCAAAGAAGAGGTAAAGAGTGGAATTACTTCTTATTCTGGAATGATTTCCAGACTGAGGTTCAGCCAGAGGGAAAAAAGAGTCCTCATTCCAAGAAGTCTTCCACTCCCAGAAGTGGAAAGAGGAGGAGGAGAGCTATCTCTCCAGCCCCAATCAATCAACCCTCTCCTTCCTCTAAGCTTGGCAAAACTAAGAAGAAATTGAATTTCAACAGTGAAGAAGAAAAGGCCAAAGAATCCCTAGTGAACAAAAACATTATTAATCTTCCTTACACATATTCAGAGGATGAAGAGAACCAGATTAAAACAGGGCACGTGGATTCAATTACCACAGGGCGTGAAAATTTTGTTTTTGTGGATATATACACAGCAAGTTATGAGAACCTTCCATCACCTACACCTCAAGAAGAACAAGAACCACAAATTGCAGATGCCTCATCTAGCAAACAAGTGAAACAAAGTAAATCAAAAGAAATCAATAAGCTTAAGAAGAAGTTAGCCGAGCAAGAAGTGCTAGAAAGGGTAATAAAAACCAGGTATGAAACTCAAAGAACTTTGCAGAAAGCAACTCATATTTGGAAAGATTAGCTCATAAAAGCATAAAGGAGAAGAAAAATAAGGACAAGATTGTAAAAAAATACAACAGCTTATGGAGAGTAGCTCAGGGTTTGAAGAAAAAGGTTAGGGCTTTGAGGAAACAAGCTATGTCTTCAAAACACCAGGTTCAGACACATGCTTCTCTTGAGACCCTTGTAGAGATGGTAGTTCAGTGCAATGAACTAGAGGTAGCCACTAACCCTACAAATTTTGAGCAAGATGCAGAAGCCTAAAAAGCTCTGTCCTAAGGCTTTTTTGAGCTAAGACAAGGGTATTTTTGAAATTTTGATAATCTCAGGTTTCAGTGGCTTAGGCGAACATATCGATTGTTCATTAGTCACCGAAAACAGAACTTTTGGTAGCTAATCGGCCTGAATTCTATCTACTCTAGCTACCAAAAGCACTGATAAGGAAGAAAGTTAATGTTTTTGCACAGGTCCAAGTTTTCCTTGTTCAAAAACCTAAAAAATGGTTCCAATTGATGGAAGATAATTAATGACATCCTTATCAAGAGTTTGTTTTGGTTTTGGAGGTGCTCTACAAGATAGAAAGGTAAACAACAGTTAGCTATTTTTAAGGTTATAAGACTGTTTGATTGTCAACATGTGTCATGTTTGACTCCTCCCATATCACATGAGATCCAACAGCCTCAGAAGGCTCACTACACCTGCCAAAGAATCTGAAGAACATAAAGATCAGTCGAGAATTTGAACTGACCTAGTTTATAGGATCTTTATCTACTTTCTTAGGCCAGTTATTGACTTTCTATTTTGGGCAAGATTCGATCCAGTAATCTAGGATCTTGGAACTGTTTGTAAAGGGCTATAAAGCCCAAAACATTTGATAAACAATGGGTTCGATTTTGAGTTCTATAATCCACTGTTATTGTAAAATGACACTTTCTTTAATATATTAAACCTGCAAGCTTCTTTCATTTGTTATTGTCAGACTCTCCTTCATCTTTGTCTATGCATATGAGTTGAAATCATTCTTTTGTCTATGTTTAATGGTCCCATGGTAACTGTCATCTTACTTTTGACTGTTAAGCAAGAATCATAAGCATCATTGGCTAGTTTGTTGACCCATCATATATATTGCCTATGTATGTTCTGGTTAACTGATTAGTTTTCTTATCCATTTGATTTACAAACTTATCTGATAATAGCTTCTGAAGGCCTTGTATTGCATGAATATAGCTAGACTGTCTTGAAGATACAATCCAGTGATTAAGATATTCATCTTGATCCAAACCCACACCCATTATTGAGAAAATAGTTACAAAAAGGTTAAGTTACCAGACATCTTTGAGATACAGCCTAGGAGAGTTTCCTGGAGTGATAACACTGCCCACACATGGGCAGGAGATGTGATCATAGCCCTGAGCATTAAGTAGGGGAGGAGCTGAGGTCGAAGTTGTCTGAAGGGGAAGCTAAGTAGAGAGCCATGGTTGAGGCGCCAATCCAAAGACTTTCAGCTCGGTTGCCCCCAAAATGGAAACAACACCCACTCTAAAGTCTGAACCAAACCCTAAGGCCCCAGTTGGTGCCAACTAGTCCAACAGAGCCTATGTGGAGGGTAGAAAAACCGAAGACCCTTCCAGAGAAAAAATACCATTCGAATGACAGGGTGGAGAAGTTGAAGAAAAGATATTTTCAAGAACCCCACTTCCAGCTGAAAAATTCCACATCTGGGCTTCTTCCACTGGGTCCACGGAATAGTCCAGCTCTTTGTCATATATTCCCATGATCGTCGAAGCAAAATCGCCTACCGGTTGAGAAACCAAAGATCGTTACCTGCCAGCCCTAGTGACAGAGAGAAGAAATACCAAAAGTTGAAAAAACCGGGACTCACGAATCACTAGAGCAGAGATAGGTAAAGGGAAAAGGAAGTTTGGGGGTAAACAGGTGGGAGACCTTAGGCCTAAGACCCAAGGTCTAAGAGACCTGCGGTCATGAGCGAGGGATTAATGAAGTCTCGAAACAACATACCTCAAACCCTACAACCACATTAATATATTAATATTAAATTAGGGTGAGATGGAATTATGTAATTTTGTTTTTTAAAAATAAAAATATTTTTTTGTTTGGAAAAGGAAATAATAAAACTTATAATAAAATATCAAAGGGAATAATAAGATTTGAATAAGTAAAGAATAATATTTAACATAAGTAATGAGATAAGCAAATACCCTTTCGCTTTAATTTAGTGAGTACATTTGTCTTAACTTTTTCGATGGTAGTAGTAAAGTAATAAAATATTATAGCGATAACATAGATGTTATCTCAGTGTAGTAATATATTTAAAAGACATAGAATATTGATATTATTAAAAATAATATAGATGTTATTTTAGTGTAATAATATATTTAAAAGAATATCCATGTTATTAAAAATATAATTATAATTTTTATTAAAAAAATGATAAAAATAAAAATAAGTACATAAGAAATTAAGATAATTGTAAAGAGTTAATAATGTTAATTTAAAAAATCAAAACTATTTTTTTTTGTTATTTTTAATTTAAAAAAGGAAATCAACATTGTTAAACAAAATAGTTTTGTGAGTTAAATTAAATGCTATGAATTGTAAATAAAAGGATTTATGAGCTATGGGGGCACCTTGAGGTAGTGGTCGAACCTGTGGTTTCACCTAGAGATACTATATTAAATGGTATCGTGACCCGTGCACACATAAGTGGATCAAAGCCCACCCCCTTGTCCTTCAACTTTAAGCCCAAAGGGGTTGGATCCAATGGTGAAAAGCGATGATTTTTTCATCGTTGGGCAAGGTTCAATTCTCGTGAGGGCTTGACCTGGAGCCATGGGGGCACCTTGAGGTAGTGGTTGGAGGTGTTGTTGCACCTAGAGATATTATATTAAATGGTATCATGACCTGTGCACACACAAGTGGATCAAAGCCCACCCCCATGTCCTTCAACTTTTACCTTTCAACCTTTAAGATTATTGAAGATTAGGTTGTACACAGGAAAACGCCATGGTCGAAGGGGAAGCAACGACTGAAGAGGAGCCATGTTGGATGGCTGCAACCGAGGAGGAAGGCTCCAACATGACATTAGCCGAGAGAGAATCAACCATTCGAGGCTGGATCAAAGCCGATGAGAGAATGCAGGCGTGGCTAGAGTTGAACCCTAGCCGTCGTCGCCACCTAGATCTAGACTATGGGCACCATTCAACCATGAGAGACCTCAGGGAGGTAGAGATAGTTGCAACGATCATCTCGAATCCATATCTTTGTCCACAGAACGCAAAGCTATAGGATGATCGCTATGTTGTGGGGATTTGTTCGCAGGATCTTCTGCCCTCGCTCTATCACAGGAATCAAGTTAAGAGTGATGCAGCTGACCACATGCTCCTTCGAAGATCGAGGCTTCATTTCGAACATTGCACAACGTCTTGCTCTGAGATTGCGACAGGATTTCCCCTTTTTGTAAAAACCATCGCTGGTTCTTCTCTTTGCTTGCAGGCTCAAGATTCAGACTCCATTTTTGAGCTCAAATCCCAAATCCACCAGGCTACAGGTATTTCGGCTTGCTTTCAACGACTAATCTTTGAAGGACAAAAACTAGTGGATGGTTCTCTGTTGCGGGGTTATGGGAATCTAAATAATGCAACCATATCTCTCGCTTCTCTTCTGCATGGAGGAGTGCCATCCTCCACCCATCCAAGCACTTACAAGCACGCCGTGAAAATAGGGACTTCCGCTCCTTTAGGGTCCAAGGTTGAAACTTCTGGAGCAAAGGAGCCTTTTGGCTCTACCTTCATTATGGAGTAGTCCGTAGAACCTCCAACAATAGAAGTCGAATATCCCCATGTCTATGTCTCTAAATTTCTCTACCAGAAAAAATCCCTCATCTGTTGTTTCAACGGATTATGGTCCTCGGCTTCGGCTCTAAGAGAATGGGTAAACAAGACCTAGTCGTCAAGTCATGAGCTGTTCTTTTGCTCCAAAGGGTTCTTCATTGTTAACTTTTCCACATAAGCAGACTTCCAATGTGTGCTAGACCAAGGTCCATGGTTCTGGGGTAGATATGGTCTTTCCATGCAGAGATGGTTCCCCGAATTCAACCCACTGACTATAACTGTTATGACTACACTGGTTTGGGTAAGACTCCCTAATTTACCTTTGCATTTTTATACTCCAACTTTTTTACCTACCCTTGGAAATGTGTTGGGTAGGTTTATCAAGATTGACACAGACCAGATAACAAGAGGCTTTGTCACCTTTGCTCGCATATGCGTTGAAATCGACCTCAGTCAAGGGCTTCTGGACAAGATCCTTATAGATTGGACCGAGGATGATCCCTACACGCACTTGGTTGATTATGAGAACACTGCCTTCAGGTGCCACTCCTGTTAGCAAACAGGGAACCTCCAAGCAACTTGTCCTTTATCCCCAACCCCATCCTCATCCCCTAGAGCACGGAAAAGGGCTAATGGCTGGAAAGACCCTAAAAATCGCAAAAACTGCTCAAACTCTTCATCTTATAACAAGCATCATCACAAAGATGCCCCAACTCCTCCGCCTACTACAACACCATCACAATCTCCAACGAATGCGCAATAGCCAAACGCAAACCTAAAACACCAACCTTTGGTTTCAACACAATATCCTGAAGCTTCAAAGACTTTGATTCCGATTCCTCCAGCACAACCTTGGCACACTCCTATTGAAAAGGATGAAACAAATGACATAATCACGGCCACAGCCCCTATCCCAGGGACTCATAAACATCCTCATGAATCAAATAATTTAGACAGTGACAGGGAAGCACCCTTAGCTTCCACAGCTCAAGATTTTGGCATTTCCTCAGACCATCTGACTTTGGTGGTTAAGGCTGCTAAGCCTATCAGTTCCTCTGGTTAGATTGATGTTCGTAAGAAAAAAGGCAGAAATAATCCTCTCTGACCAACATAATGATCCAACTCTTTCTCCTTATCTTGTAATGTCTCATCTTGATATGCCCACACACTCCTTGTGGCTCTCTTTTAGCATATATTAATCTCTAATACTCCATATTCTTTTTTTGGAGGATCTTTTTCTATCAACAAATCTATGTATTACTTTGTACTTTTTTTCTTGATTGAATATAAAGATTCTCATATAATTTATTTGAAAAAAAATAAAAAAAAATTGAATTTATTAAATCAAACCAAATTCCAAATTGTTAAAAAAATAGTTTTGTGAATTAAATTAAATGTTATTAATTGCAAATATTTTTTTTTTGGATTCATTAAATCAAAACCAAATATACAAATATAATACTTGATGTCTTAATTCTTTTATAATATATTAATAGTATCATAAAAAAAATATTATATAAAGAAAAATAAATCATTCAATTTAATTTTAATAAACAAAAATATAATACTCATGTCTTACTTCTTTTATAATATATTAATAGAATTATCAAACAAAAATATCATATAAAGTAAAATAAAACATTTGATTTATTTTTAATATAAATTGAATAGTTTTCATTTGTATTTATGTCTCACAAATCGTTTTGTTTGACCATTTTCCATAAATTATACAACGTAAAAACTTATCAATGGTGGGAAATTTGAAAGATAGAATAATCCATAGAAATTGGTGGGAAATTTGAAGGATGGAATAATCCATAGAAATTTGTGAAGTTCATCATAGTGGTAGTGGTTTTTAGTGGTTTTAGTGACGAAGGTAATGGTATTTTATGTATAAGAAGTAATAAATTAGTGTAATAATTAAGTTAGCAACTTTAAAATTTGTGTATTTTGGAATTGTTTTTATAATATAAATATTTTTTTATATAAGAAAGTAATCTTATATTGATTGAGAGATGTGGTTCACAACAATATATAAATTTTAATATATTATGAATTTTATGTTTAATATATTATGATTTTTGTTCACAGGGTGTAGAGCACTTGGTGATGAAGTGTATTGTTAAGGTACTTCGTTATGTGAAGTTATCGGTTTGAAACTCTAACTTATCTTATGTATTGTGTATGGGATTGCGTGGGTACACCTAGAGGTTTTTGTGTCAATGTTTAGATAACACGACCCTATATCATGTGAGTATGTACTCGATTAATTGTCGATTCCACACACACACACACACACATATAATCCTAATAAACATAGACATAAAGGGCTGGAGCATTTTAGATGATTAGTTATGGACCCCTCTCTATATTTATTAATAATATTATTACACAACCATCACCAAATAGTACCAAATTTTTTTTGTATAATATATTGTTTATGTTTAAAAACTTCCCCATTGGAAGAATGCTCCAAATCTCTTTCATAGCAACGTATATAACAAAGCTTTATGAAGACAATGAAGAGTCAATGGAACACATCTTAAATTGATTTAACTTCTCTTGTTGTCATTGGGATCTGGGTGCTCCCTACTTTAGAACTACAAACAAAATTCAACTATTTATTCTTTTCACTCTAACGAATTGGCACTTAGAGCCACTCACAACCAAGATACCCAACTATGCATGAAATGCATTCCCAAGCCTCCTAGCCTACTAGATTTAGAAATAAAGGAACATCGGGATCTTGAAAGACAAACATCTTTCTAATTAAATAGATGGATGCTACTAGAAAGGAACACAAGAGATGTTACCCTCTATGCCAAGATCCCATTTTCAGATGATCTTGATTGGGACCCATGTTCTAACAAAATCATGGTTTCTTGGGGCCTAGAAAAATCCAATTTTAACCTTAAGCAAAAAACCCTCCATGCTAGAGTCCCCTACCCCAAGTCTTGGTCCCCACCCTTAATAGGTATAGTCAAGATAAACTTTGATGGTGCTTCTAAGGGAAATCCTATGCTAGGAGTCATTGGAGGAGCATTTAAATCATTTGAAGGAGAATTCTTCTCCTTTAAAATGGCTCTAGAGGCACTGACACCAACAAGTATATTGAGTTATAAGCTCTTGAAGCGGGTCTTCTTGCCAAAATACACAATTGGCTCAATCTTCTCATTGAAGGAGACTTCATAATTTTTATTGAAGCTCTAAGAAATCTTTGCAAAGGTGTAAAACCATAAAAGGTCTTGATGCACCGATAATTCAATAGTGCTCTGACAAACATTCTCCATTTGATTAATAATCTCTAGATTGCCACTCCAAAGCATGTTCATTAAGAAGCAACCAAGCTTAGTGATTGAATTGCCAATGAAGTTTCAGTACTCTCCAATGAGCACCTTGAGCTCACCTACTTCAGCACAACCAACAAATATCCGCTTCACCAATGCATCGTCATAGCTTTGGGGGACCTAGATTCTTTTCAAACAATCATGTATAGCATTGTAACCCCATATGCAATGACACATAGAGAGGATGACATGCATAATGCTTGAGTGTAGGATGAGGGTATATGACCTACAATAGACTTTGAATTCCTCACTCTGAACTTCACACCTGATGCAGAGATGTGAGAATGTAGGGACTTAGAACTCAATGCAGAGACATGGGATTGTAAGGACTTAGAATGTAGGGATTTGATGTGAAGATGCATAAATGCAAGGACTCGAAGTGTACAAAATGCAAGGGTCCACACTTTTCATTTTGCACCAAATGCAAGAATGTGGAGACTCTAAACCGGTTGTAGAGATGTGAGCATGAGGGGAAGGAAATAAGACTCTTTACAATATGCATTCCTCATATAGAATGTGGAAAAGTAGAAGAAAGAAAGAAAACTCAGAAAATAGGGCCTATAATTCACATACATTAAATGCAGAACGAAAAAATGTGAAAAAAATGACAACCAAAAGGAAGGCAATAAGACTCTCAACACTCCTCAAATTGCATGAAGAATACATAAATGTGGAAATGTAGAAGAAAGAAAGAAAACTCAAAACTAGACTTCACACATCATATTAGATATGGAATGCAAAATTGTGAAAATGTAAAAATATAGAATAAGGAAAGAAAACCTAGAAACTAGAATTCACACTCTACATTAAATAAAAAAATATGGAAATTTGAACAAAGTAAAAAGAAAAATTTAAGAAATTTCTCACTTCGTGTCTTATCTGCATTTTGTAAATTTATATTATAAATGAAAAACTTTCGTTAAAGTTAAAATCTTTTTACTTATAAGGTGAATTCTCCTCTTAATTCATATATGGTAAAATTAGATATTCTTTTATTACCAAAACCATTTTTTTTTTTTTTGGGCCAAATCACCTTTTTTTTTAATCACAAAGACATCGAGAAGAAAGGATTGAAGACTCACATGCATAGATTATGGAAGGATCGAGGAGAGAGCCTCCCTTATGGGAGAGAATAATTTTGTGCCTAAAAGTAAAAACCCATTCCTTCCTTCTGTTGAAAATACATAGCTTCAAGCCCCCCACCCACCATAACAAAAATGCACACCTTCATGCCTCAAGAGGGTGGTAAACGTGTGCATTTGCATTAGGATCCTCCACCAACCATCATAACACAAATTTGTACCTTCATCCTATGACAGGGTGGTGAAGGTGTGCATTTGTGATAGGGTGGGTCACTAGGTAGTGAAGGCGCACATTTTTGTTATGATGGGTGGTGGTGGGTGAAGATGTGCATGTGTGTGTCTCACATCATAAATATTTTCCTTTGTAACATTTAATAGATGCAAGGATTAGTTGCAGTAAACATACTTGATTTCTATGACAAGAGAGGTCCATGGATTCAAGTTTTGTAGGTTATACCATTAGCCTTATATCAAGTTTGATTGCATGTTACTAGTGCATGCATGCCAAAGATATGCACAATTTGTGATAGAGAAGATTTATGCCCTATTTGTGAGTTTGAGCATGGTGGTCAGGCCTGGAATTCAATGTTCCACACAATGTGTTTTTGGTTTTTAAATGTATTTGACTAGTAATAAAAAAAATTGAAATGTAAAAAATGAGAGGAATGAAAATAATTTAACCATCAATTTGATGTTTAAATTTTAAGATCTCCCTTCAAAATTAGTTTCAGCTTATATTATAGCAGTTTTACACCTAATCTTATTAATCTTTTATTTGGTTTTCTGATCCTATGGTTGATCTTCTCCATGTTATATGCAGATGATACAAAGTTTGTATTTGGCATGCTTGCAACACTACCCACCACCAAGAATTGTACCATTATTGCTAATGAAAATCAAAATGACTTGATTGACATGGTTGGATCAAATGAAATATGACCTCTAATAAACTCTCTAAATGACAAATACAACCTACAAATTGCAAGGTTTTTTTGTATTAAATGCATTGTGGGCATGCGCTATGCTCGCATTCCATTTATGGAGTTCATAAATTGAATCAACCCAGTTGCACTATCTTCATCCTTCATCCTTCGTCCTTGATCTTCTCTTAACACTATCACACATGAAAAAAACAAGTAGAAAATGACACTTTATGAATTTTAATAAACATAAAATGAAATGCACTAAAAAATTATAACCATCCTACAAAAAAATCGACAAGCATGGAGGATGTGAAATTCTAGGACTATTGGTGACATAAGTCGGAGTGGAGTGATAGAGCCTTAAAAAAAATGTTTTCAACCATGGTAAGGTGTAAGAGAGATTTAAAAAAACAAAGAAAGGTTCAGGGAAGAGATGAAAGGCATTACCTTCAGTAGAAGAGTGATGTTATGGTTATGCAACACAATGACATTAGTGTTGCTAATTTTCATAGGTCAAGTGATGGAAGAAGAAAATAGATATGGAGGTCATTGGATTGTCTAATGTAATGATTTAGTACCTTTCCTAGGTATGATTGGTCATGGGTCGAGTCTAAGTCAAGAAAGGAGCATGTTAAAGGTGACATTCCAATAGTCAACATGTTTAGGCTAAGGATCAACCCTAGGGACCATCTCTCAATATCCCTCTTTGTGGAATTCAAACGTTGAACCTTGAGTTTGAATAGATATGTGCATGCCCTCAAATATTTTTCCTAGATCCCTCAACCTTGAAGAAGATGATTAGGAATGCTATAAGATGTGGATGAGTTTAGACTAGCTTAGGGATAATCCATGTATGGTTGATTCCACTACGGGTTTGTCATGGGGACTTAGAGAGGTTTTGCAGAATGACATGTTTATCTCGATGTTTTTTTCAAGGATGCTACTCAATAATGGCGAAGGAGGTGTGGTTTGATTTCGTGCTCTAAACAATGGTGGGATGTTTTATTCCCACATTGAATGAGCAAGAGTGCATGGGTTGGTATTATTAAAGTTTTAAGAGAAGGGAATTGAATACACAATATGTGACATGAGGTCATTAATGATTGAATCCCTTTGCTTCTATTAGGGTCCTATCATAACATCCCTACTTTGAAGCACTTAAGAGTTAGTAATTAATGTACGAGGCCATATATATATGTGTGTGTGTGTGTGTGTGTGTGTGACACGAGGTCATTAATGATTTAATCCCTTTGCTTCTATTAGGGTCCTATCATAACATCCCTACTTTGAAGCACTTAAGAGTTAGTAATTAATGTACGAGGCCATATATATATATATATAAAACTATTTTTCACTAATATAAAATTTATTTTAATTTTTTAAAATTATATATACATTTTTTTTTCTTTTTAAAGATGGAGAAATCTATTATAATTAACTTATATACTTACACTAAGGACAACCATCCCTGATTGTTATTCTTGAATGTAAAGTACTAACTCATCATTGTTATGCAAGGAATACCACACCACCTAAAATAACGTGTTGGTGGTCTGTAAGGAAGTAAACTCATTGTTATTCAAGGAAAACCACACCAAAATAACTTGTTGGTGTAGACCTTCACCCTTGCCATATACCTCTAGGTCTTGGGTGGTTAACGTGTTTCCTTAAGTCTAAAGAATATGAACTCTTAGCCAAAAGATACTTCTCATTGACTAAAACCTCATCTTCCTTGGACATAAGGAAAGACGTTAAGTGCCGAAGATCTAGAGGCATCTAGCAAGAGTAAAGAGACATAGTTTTCATTTAACAACAATGATGTAGTGGGTCCCACCATTCCACTTACGTCTTAGAACCATCCACGTGGAATTGGTAAGGGTGGGGTGTTGACCACAATCCTTTTTCTAAGGGTATACCAATTCCACTTTGATTTTCCTAGTTAGTTGACGAAGAACAACATTTGAACCCTAATCCATACATATCAACTTTATTTATTGCTAAACATAGTGATAAAAATAGATTGTAAATGGTCTTCGGTTTAAGATTGGTTGGTATTTTTTTAGGATTATAATAGTGTGTATAACATAAATATTATTAAATATTATATATTTAATAATAAAATAATTAATATTGTATATATGGAAATATATATTATTCAAACCAAATAATTTCAAATCCAACAAAATATATCGTAAAATATATATTATCAATTATTTTGATGTTGATTGATTTTTATTTTAAGCACATAAATACAAATTTAAGTAATCTTTTATCTTTATTAAGACATGATAGATCAATTATGGTCATAGTGGATGTTAATCATCATCATCATCGTCATCATAAAAATCTTGCAAAAATGTTTACATGTGTTTGCATGTAATGGAAAAAAGACTTGCCACGCTTCAACCACCCGAGGCACCTTTGGCATGAGGGGTAAGAAAGTGGAAAAGACAAATTTTTTTTTTTAAAATGAGAGGGGATGTGGGTTTATAAATAAAATCTTGGCTCCTCCTCCTCTCATCTCCCCATGCACGCCATAGAAAAAGTGTGTTGTGAAAGATAGATCCTGGGAATTTGATGAAGGATTTTTTTCTGTCACTTGAAGGGAAACATTTTCATTACACATAAAGAGTTCATGTATGGAAACAATGGGAACAAAAACTACGAGATTTGATCCTAAGGCCTTGAGACCAATGATGGACAATATCTCAATTCATAAACTCGGGCCCATGGGGAAAATAAGCATCGGTATTCCCATTCCATATGAAAAGAATTCTCTGTCAATAGATAGGGTTGAAAAACTGTCAATAAGGCCCAACCCGTGCACATCTAGGGGATGAGAATCCATGAAGAAGATGAGTGGTTGGGAAAGGGCATGAATCCCAAGGATATATTTTCATTTATGTATATTGCATCACAGATGAAGGATGTGTTATTCAAGTATTTGAGAACCATGTTCCTGTCGTTGCTATGCATAAACGCTAAAGTTTGATGTAACATCCCTAGTTTTGATCTTCATAATAGTAATGTATAATATGTGTACATGATGAGTCTCTGATGATGTATATGTGTACATGATGAACCTCATGAGCTTGGAACCAATGCCTCTAGTGTTCTTTTCAAAAACACCAAAAGACTCTTACGAAAGTTATTTTGAGGGCGATCTTACCATGCTTGTCTTTGTCATGATGTTGGATTATGTAGTAGTGATGGAAGTTTTCTTGGCTTCCTTGGTCTCGTGGACAACTATCTACAATTTTGCGAATGATTCATCTTTCTCTACTAATTCTTGGTGCAATTGAGGGATCATCTGAGTGATCCTTTCCTCTTGCGAGTTATCCATATGAATGACCTTCTCTCCTAATTACAAGAGATGAACTTTGTTCTTGGCCAAATATTCCATTACAATAGTGAGAGATTTTTGGTGTTCAGCCAATGCCTTTTCTAGCTCTACTATCCTCTCCTTCAAGTGCATATTCTCCTCTACACATTGAAGCCTCTTAGTTCTTGCAACCTCTCTATTTTCAATGCCTTACACATATTGGGTTTGTTTCTCCTCAAAGTGCTTGCAACTGCTTCGAGGCCACAAAATTAACCACTTTGATATCAATATGATCCACAAATGGTAGGCATATGACCCATCTATCTCACCCATATGGATCTCTATGGAAAATTAATTATGTTGTCTATTTTAATTTGAATGAGCTTTGTGAAAATCTAATTCATTTCTTGTTTTGCATGTTTAGGGTGGCAAGACTACTCCCCAACAATGGGAAACAAGACATTTTATTTCCAATCCAATTACCAACACACATGGTGTACATAAATGTGTAATCACAACACTCTAAAAAACCAACTACTAGCATACCCACGAAGCAGGGGAAAAGAAACACCAAAGTAAATTAGGGTGATTACTTTGTTTAAAGACAGTGAGCTTTTGTTTTTGGGAAGATTTAAAGCAATGTAGACATAAGTACTCAATTTTTAAAGTTTTGGACCGGTGATTTAGATCCCCATTCTCAGTTGCAACTACATATAATGCATCTAATGAATCCTACATAACCTTTGTTTGAAATTGGGTGAATCAACATATTTTGACATGGACAAGGGTGTGACTGAAATTCCTAGTTGCAACCCTAAGATCTACATAAGTGAACACTCAGAGATTGTACGGGGGGATTTGTGACAAGACGGATGGTATGTTGGGTCTAGGGGAATCAACGCTTACATATGATAAAATTGTCTAAGAGTTAATGTCAGAACCAAACCTCCTTCCCTATGGGTATGACCCACCGCCCAATGATTGTGTCCATATTGATTTCTTGTTGATCCTCACATATTCCTTCATTTCCCTCTCTACATATGAAAAATGAAAGCACTTCATCTTGTAGAATCCTTGGATTGTTGTCCCGTTTCTCTGCCTTCAAGTTCAAGTTCAATTTACAATTATGTTTTAGCCTAGAAAAATAATTTTCCCAATTGATTTCACGAATTGGGTAATGAACCCAATTGATTTCACAAAGAGTACATTCTCTATATAGAACTAAAAATCAAAAGCAATGAAATAAGGCTTGCATGTTGAATCCTCGGTAGTTGTATGAGCTTTAAGTCGTCCAAGGAAAAATTGTCTTTGTTTATGTGCTCCATCATCTCACTAGACTCTTGGGACTCCATGAGAGTGGAAGTGAAGAAATCAATTGGGGTTTCTCCCTCTACTTTGGCTCCCATGAGGTAGAGAATTGTGAATAATGCCCTAAGGAGAACCCCCCCAAATACTCCCGTGAACAACTCTCTTCTTCAAAGTTTGAGAATGCAACATTTAAAGGGAAAAGAAGAGTCATTTGATCTCTCGATTGACAATAGTAAATTAAATATTCAAAGGTTGAAAAGAAACACAGAAGGACTAAAGGGTTAAACTTTAACCTATCGTATAGAGAAACCTTCATATAGGATACTTCTGTTGTCAATTTTCCAAGGCAACTCTTCAAAATAATTACCTAGACAAAAACTTTATAGCTGAGGAAAAAATCAATATATAAATTTATATATGGGTAACACATGATATAATTGAATCAAATGGTATTGAGAATATGAATGTTTATGATGCATTAAACATGTATCTTCTAGAATTTGTATCGTATATATGCATTTAAGCTACAAAATCAATTTTCCATATCACTTGAAGATTGCCTTAAAAATCCATGAGGCTAGATGAAACTAAAATTAAACCAAATCCCACGTGATATAGAACAAAACAAAGTTATGAAGATAACAACATTATCACTTGATGCCAAAAACAAATTATGAAGTTATCATTCCATATGTTGCTCCTATGTGACTCAATCTCCAATATCTACATAGAGGGACACCAACATTACACAACCAACTCTAATTTCTCTAGTAAACCCACATTTTATTAGGTGGAGTTCCAAGCCCTTCATGTGTATGACTTAGTGAACTTTGACGTTGAATCTTGCAGTTCATTCAAAAAACCCACAACATTTTGGTTTGATTGATATCTTAACTTTTCCTTCTAGGTAGGTTTGTAACCTATGGGGGCTCACTCTGTATGTATACAAAATAAACCTATAAATGCTTTATCACCATTGGTAGACTCTCGAAAAACTCAATTAGATTAACATGATACTTGAGATTCCATGCTACGACCCTCAGGACTTGTTATATCCAATTCTCTTCTACATGTATTTTTCGTAAGTGGATTTACCGATTCCCAAAAATACCAAAATCAATAGGAGGAGGAGCTAGAACCTATTCCTTCCTCTATATTTCATTCTATCACTATGTGGAATGGACTCCATATCAATTAGATGACACCAGTTGATGAGTACGATAATCAAACCCATAACAAATTCTTGGTCATAACCAGGCCGCACTATCAGACTGAACACATCTCTTCCAAGAGTCCCTCCTGATCTCACCTTCTTTGGATTCACCTGCAAAATAAAAAATTCTTTCACAACATTACATTTCATTAAAAAATTAAAAAATAAAGTTCAAATATACAAGAAATGTAAGTCACGAGGAAATGACTGAAGTGAAATTGACCTATGTTGTGACTGGAGATTAAAACATTGTTATGGTTATGGTCCCCAAATTTGACACCTACTTCATCTAGGTTGATTTTTCTCCACACATCGTCCAATACTAGAAGATTTTTTTTTTTTAAGAGAATTAGAAAATTTTATCATATCAATATTTGAATCTTCCATGAGGTTTAAACTCATTGTCTTAACAATAAAATCCTATAAGTCTTTAATATTATACTCCTGAGAAAATGTATACTAGATAACCAAATCAAAGATACCACTTACCTCCTTGTAATTGTTATAAATGAGTTTCAATAATGTTATTTTTCCAACTCCTGCCTTCCTATACACACCAACCAGACAAACCAAAGGATGAGGTTCATTAAGCCACATGAATAGTTTCTCATGAGAAACTTTGATGCCATACCCCACGAAGATGGAATCTAGTACAGGTTGGTGAAGCACCTCTACTCAAGGTTTATTGAAATGCATAATCTGTGCAACATTGGTAACTATTGAAAGAGAATAATCAAGTTGTTGGAAGAGCTCACTACACTTGATCTTCCATTCTCTTGATTATATGGGGATCTTGGGGTTGTAGAAGAGGAAGCAGCCGAGACACCTTCAGTTTTGTTTATTGGCACAATGTATGAGAGGTTTTTCTTGTCCAAGGGATTCCTTGATCCTTCCCAAACATCTTTCCACTAACTCCAATAGTTGGCTTTGTTGATATTCAAATTGGTTTTGAATATGGCATAACGACTCGTATATACGAGCGAGTTCTGTGTTTAGAAATTGAACGTTCTCCCCCAAATTGATAACACCTTGCAACTATTTGAAGAGGGGACCGACAATCTCACTGGTGTCGTTTGTTGCCAATCCAGAGCCCAGTCTAGTCCTGAAATTTGTGGCCATATTAGAAAATGACAGAGAGAAAATGGAATTTATGTGAGAATGAAATGAAAACAAAGGGTCAAAAACAAAAGGGATGAGAGAAGGTATGTAATGAGGGAGCAAGGGCTTTAAGAGCCAAGACGCAGTGAAAACATAAATGGATAGGGACTGGAATCGATTATGGAAATAAAGGGTAGATAGGGATGAAGAAGCTGCCTATAAGTTTTTGCTTGGATTCAGTGAAGGATAGAATACATGGAGAGAGATGAATTGTCGATTACTGATGAATAGATGGTAATAGATGGAAATTTTTTATATTCTTTGGAAAAACCATGAAGCTGCGAGAGGAACCTCCCCTTAAAAAACACCTTCAGTGTAATTATGTCCATTCACAAAATAATTAAGTGAACTCTACTTCAATTGCAAATAAAGGAATAAAAACACATGGTTGTATCATACTATCGCTTAGTGTTTCAACAATTGAATCAACCAATGATCAACTCGACTGGAGTAAAACCAACTATAAACCACAAATTATTTGACTCTAGAAGTACTAGAGAAAAGAGAGCCTTCTCGTAGGGAAAGAAGTTCATCATTGTTGCATGGAAGAACTCTAAATTGTAGTAAACTAGTCTTCCTCCTTGCATAAGGATTGCCTCATGACATACCCACTTGCATCAATTTCAATATCAATTGGTAGTTACAAATTAGGCATAGCCAAACTTGGTGCATGACTTATTTTTCAATTCAACAATTCAAAGGATACTTGTTGCTTCTTGCTCCAATGAAAACTCTTTCATTTGGCTATTACAATAACATGCAGTGGTGCAACTACCGCTAAAATGTTGTAATTAACTTCCTAAAAAATTAAGCTACTCTCATGAAACTTCTTACTTCTATCACACTAGTAGTGATAGGCCACTTATTGATGGATTCGATTTTGGTTAGATAATCCTTCATATCTCCTTTACCAATCACATGTCCAAGTTACAACAATGACTCTTTTCCAAACTCACACTTATTAATATTAGAAATTAGTTACCCTGTATTAAGTGTCTCCAATACATGTGATCTGTAAATAGGAGGCTTATAGCCTATCTGTCTCACCAACACAGACTTATCTGTAAAAAAATTATAACCTTAGCTCTTTTAGATGATGGGGATTTCTCGACCAATCAAGCCACAGTCGACACAAATAAATATGGATTCAATTACCTAAAGTCAAGTCAGAAAAAAAAAAGAAATGATTCATAAAGATTACAAGTTGAATTAGAACCCAAGCACGACGACCAAGTTGACTCAGAAGAAAAGAAAGTCAACCAAGTCGAAATGGGTGAAATTTGAATTTATCCAAGTCAAATTAGATGGAAGTCGGGTTGACCAAGAAATCCAAACCGACCAAGCATGGACCCAGTCGAACCGTGGGCATATTTGTTTGACTAGGAATTATTGTTGGTCGAATAAGGAAGGTAAATCAACCAAGGAGAAGCCTCATTAGATGAAAGTCGACATGTTATCAATGAAATCAATTAAGAGGTGGATTTGGTGGTCGACAATGACGGGAAACCTTATGAAAATAAAAATTGGTGACCAACAACTGAAAGTAAAGTATGTAGGGAGAATTTGATGACCAATTATATGTAAAAATGTTTAAAGAGTGATTACAACGACCCATGGTGGGTAGAAAACATTCGAGGGTGATTTGGAAACCCACGGTGAGTCAAAAACATTGGGAAGTCAATTTAAAAATTCAATGAAAAAGAAAAATGTATGGGAGAAATTATTGGCCTACAAGTGGGAAAAATATGTATATGGTATGTGGGCAGCTAATAAACACTCCGATAATCCCATAATTCAAGATATATGTCGACTATGCTTTGTGGGAAAATGAAAAACTCCCATCAAAGTCGAGAATGTTCTCAACGACTCAAAACGAAACTAGAAACCCCTAATGTCTTCGCAATAACTTGAGAAGGATGGTCATTTATTCTCAATTCATAAAAATCAATGCACAACTATGGTTAAATAGTCGTTAGTCTAGCGTACAAACCCATGATGACTATTTTCATATAAGACAAGCTCAAGTCCAAACTTGTATGAAATTTCATTTGCTAAATAAAACACAGACAACATTAAGTTACAATGCACACAATAACCATTAAAAAATAATACAACCACAAAGCATTCACCACACATAAACTCATAATTTTCCCTAGAAACCCAAACAAGAAAACCAACATTCTTTTGTCTTCGGTTAGATTTTTTATTTATTCTGCAATGGGAAAGTTACATGCTCTCTAGTTCATCTCTATGCTCCTTAGTGATATATGGGTAGCCTCTCTACATCATTCACATCCCCAAAGAACTCCATCCTCATTATGGGGATACATGATACATAATGTTGAGTCGACTGAGAGGATAGTTGGAAGGTCAGGTGTCCCCAATTATTCAACTTCTCTCCAGTCTGCTTCTCCTTATTTTTTTGTTTGTTTGTATTTTATCACAAGTGGAAAAGGTCTTATGAATACAATAATATACTTCCCATCTTTGTATACATTACATACAGAATCATACATCAATCATGATGGCACGAGGCCCTTCACGCCAACAAATTGATCTCCTTCATTGTCCATAGCCTTAAACTTTTCCTGTGTTGATCATCTTAGAGGCCTATGTTGATATCCAATTGTTCTTTTTGGATCTGATCATATCAACATGTTTCAAATGTGAGGTGTTCTCTTGCAAAGTATCATTGAAGATTAGTATGTCATCCATATATACGATTACAAAAGAATCTATAAATTGATGTAGCACATCATTCATCAAACACATAAAATTTGTAGGTGCATTACATGATCCAAAAGGCATAACCAATCATTCATGCAAATACTAACTTGTCTTGAATGTAGTCTTCCAAATGTTGTCGTCTTTGACTCTCACTTGGTGATATTGTGACTTGAGATCCAACTTTGAGAAGAACTTAGCTTGTTGCAATTGATCCAATAAGTATTAATCCTTAGCAAGGGATATATGTTCTTGATTATCACCTCATTCAAATATTTATAGTCTATGCACATCCCCCAACTTCCATCCTTCTTGGGCCATATGATGATGGGTGACCCACAAGGTGATGTATTGGGTGTTATGTGTAGAAATTTTGAGATTCAAACTTCTAATGTAAGTTTTAATATTTCACCTCAACCCTAAGGTTTCTCATATCTATTTCCTATAAATTTTCAGCCTTAAATATGAATCTGAAATATTAATTTACAACAACAATATTTCACTTCTCTTCAACCCAATTTTACAAGGTGGCCCAATAAAATAAATTTCATTCAAGTGCAGTTCAATACCAAAAGCTAAAATACTTAGGGAACACTTTTCTAAGAATATAATAGATTTGAAATGTATTATTACAAAAAAATCTAATAGCAGTAGATATACTTCTTTATCTTCTAATGTGTTAAATCACTGAACATATTTTGTTCTATGTTACATCAAATCAACACGCACAATTATTGCTAAATTCTACCTAATCAAGAAGATAACATACGCTGAAAATCAAATATGTAAGTACACAAGAATTGTATAGTTGGAAGATTTCATATATATATATGAAGTACATGTACATACCAATATCTAATCATAAGTTGGTACAATTCAAGCTCTCTAAACCCTAGCTAGGAAAACCATAAGAAAACACTAGCCACCAACTCCTAACTAGGAATCACTCCCAACCAAAGCTAGTCACTCTACCAAAGATACTCAACAAGCTAGCATACACATTGGAAAGTCCTACTTGCCACCTACACTTGCATCATCGCTGCCAAATCCTCCTAACTAGGAACCACTTCCAACCAAAGCTAGCCACTCTACCAAAGATCCTCAACAAGCTAGCATGGACATTGGAAAGTACTACTTGCCACCTACACTTTCATCCTACACATGTGAAATGTCGTATCCCTCTATCTTCTCCACAACAATCACACCAAGCAGCACTAGGGTTTTCAAATGTTACAAAACCCTACTCTTCTTCTCTCACAAGAGTTACAGGGTCAAGAGAGAAAATAAAAATGAAGAAGAGTATAAGTAGACAAGTTCGCCCTAGCTCTCACATCTCTAACATAAGTATGTGATTACATGAGTGAACAATAATGACGTGATGGAAATACTCTCTTCTCCCATCATTTATATGAAACGTGAGGGACACCAACAATAAAAAGTGGACCTAGTCCACTACAAGCATAGCGAGCATAAGACTTCCCACCCTTCACAAGTCTATATTTTTTATTCCTTGTTTTAAATATAGAATCCCTAACATAGAGACAAGGACTCCCTAAAATTAATCCACATACATCCAATGAAATGCCATCTACTTATACTTCAAAACTTAAGTTTACACAATATAAAATGTGAACTTGCACTATTTGATGACTCTCAATTCCATATCATGTCTCCACCCATCCCAATGGATATGGATGAGGATGGTCATGCAACTTTATTCCAAGATTTTTAACAAATTGAGAAGAAATCAAATTTGATTGCGATCTAAGATCAAACATGAAATCTACCTTAATTTTGTTTAGTCAAATATTAATGTGAAAAATATCAATAATCTCCATTTCTTCTTGTGGATTTATACTACTCAAGGATACCTCTCTTTGAACTAAATTATAAGTCACCTTACCTTCATTTTATGAGATTTCACTATTTGATCTCCATCCAAAACCAACACATTCTTCTTCTTCTTATGTTGTTGTTTGGACCATTTATGTCTCATCTCAAGATGTTGTTTCCAAAAACTCTCCTCTATGTGGCCATATACATTATACTTTTTACAATGCTTGCTTTGGTTTTGGTTTTCTATTGCAACTATGGCTATCTTCTTTCTTTTACATTTCCCCTTCTTTTCATCTTTAGGGCATTCTTTCATCTTTGTCTATTTTGGCATATTGACCTATTGTTTCTTGTTATCACCTTCAAGGTATTATTATTGCACACAAGCCGCATCAATGATATTAGTTTTGAAATGTAGAACCTATGTCCTAAGGTGACTGTGCAAATCTCCTAAGTAATTAATAAGCACTTCATGACTCTTAAGAGATCTTCCCAATTGGATTGTTCTATTTCAAAACTCCATAGTTAATTCCTTCCATGCCTATCGTTATCTCTATATAATGTAATGATATCTTATCTTTTTCTTCACATAATAGTCAATAAGATAAAACTGTGACATAATCATGTCTTTCAAAACTAACCATTTTGTAACTATTGGTTCATTACCTATTCTTCTAGTAATGGAATCACTTTTCCACCATGTCAAATCATGACCTTCTAACATCAAAAGGGAAAACAAGTTATTTTTACTTCACTAACCTTTTTTTCCTAGATTACACGCTTGGGGAAAACCCCCAAGTACTTCCCCTCATTTTGAAGATGGTACCAAGGGTAAATCCTAGAATCTTCAAGGCACAAGGACGATCAACAAAAAGACTTGGAGCCATTAAAATAATATACTCATTAATATCTCAACATGCCACTTGTAGGAATTGAACCTAAGCGAGGAGGATAACAATCATTCCTCCCAACCACCTGGGCTAAACCCAATTGATGATGTGCTTCACTAACCTCATGCACACTAAAATAAAATTCATATTGTTGTAGCCATAGATTCAACCTCAAGGCATATATCTTACCTACATATGGATTGATGTCAATACTATCCTCTACTCCTAAAGGTGATTATGTCTTGTTACATACCATTGTCTCTTTCTCTAGTTTCTCCCCTTTGGGTACCTTCTCACTTCCATATTCTTCATTTAATTGAATATTTTCTCTTAAAGACAATTTATTTCTTCTTATTCTATTGTACCAACATGGAAACCAATTCAACGACATTTTGGTTCATTTCAGTCACTTCCCAATCCACCTGAGACATATCCAAAGCCATATGAGATATATGGTCCTTCAAACACATTACCTTATGTCGGTTCTTAGTGGTATATGTTTCATCACCCATGTTCTGGTCTTGAATTTGTTTTATTCCTCCTCTCATACAAATTTTAGGCTTTATGAGATAACTCTCCACCTCCTTGAATGTTTCTTAGTCCAATCATCATTCACAAGTAACTCCTCCCATGAATCAGGAACTAAGCTAGAATACCAATATGATCCATCATTGTATGGATTATGGACAAAATGAATTGCTAACATAGATTGTATTATGTGGAATAATAAAGACTATAAAAGCACTTCCTAGAAATATTTGTGTGCAACAACAATGACTTATGATTTCCTTAACAAATCCATGCTAACAAAATTAAAACTCAATCACATACACAAATAATGAAAGAGATACCGTAAAGGATCCTATATAAGAAAACTCCATATTTGAAATGATAATTTTGCTTTGGTTATTATATTAATGGTGCTTTTTTCATTTACATGGCTATATAGTTTTAAAGGCTAAGAAAATACACATTATAATGAGAATGTTGCACCCACTATATCTAGATCTCTTCCATAAACTAGTAAATCAACATCTTTGTGAGTATTTATCTCTACCTCTACAAATGACATAGAAATGATGTCAATCCAACATGTGGACAATCTTCTATCTCCTCCAGCCTTCCAACCAAACCAATCTAACCTCTTTAGCTTCTAACCAATTGAACTTGTGTTCCTTTGAAAACCATTCCTTTATCCTTGGATTCTTGGGTATGCAGAAATTGAATTTCAAAATCATGCCCCAAGATTAAGTTATAGTCTTCATCAACTTCCCATCATTTCAAATGGGTCAACCAATGTGAAGTTTCTAATTGGTTCCCCACATGATGTTTGTTCATTTATCAAACTATACATTTATCCATCCTTCTTAGCCACATAGTTTACCAGGTAGGTGTCTACCTTCATTATTTTGGACTCTTCATATTTTTCTATATGGAGATATTGATGTAGAGTTAAGGAAAGTAAATTTATTTGCATTCCAAATATCTATATGTGATTTAACCTTTTCCTTTGTGGGGTGTAGGGGAAATCTTCCCTTTCGCTCCTTCAATCCTCTGCATGCCAAATATCTGCACCCATTGCATAGTTTCCTTAGTTATAATGCAAAGTGTGAAGTGTGGACTTAGACTCCTCTCTTACTCCCTCATTTTCCTCTATAATTATTTGGCCATGTACTTTGTTGAAAAGTGTGGAGTGCAAAGCTAAACTCCCCTCTAACTCCTTTCTTCTTCTCTACATTCCAAATTTCCACATTCACTTACCTTATCCATTTTTTAGAGGCAATCAAGAACTTATAAAAGGCATGAATAAATGCGTTTGATCAAGGAAATAAAGGGTTCCTAAGAACAATATTTTAACCAAAGAATTAACCAATTATCCATTTAGAATATTGTAGGATCTAGTCGAATAAAAAATCAAACACCGAAAAAATTGTCCCCCATGGAAAAACCTTGTGAGATTGTTTGAACTATAGGTATTTCCTCCTATCTCTATGTGAATGGTTGGTGTATTTATAAATTTCAATTTCAAACTTCTTCATGAACTATATCACATGGATTCTACCTCTAGCAGATCAATCTTTTTAAGGAGCACCTGAAAAGGATGTGGTATTGAGATCAACACATTTATGTATCTTCCAATTTTTGGGTATGTGTTATATTCTTTGCACAACTATACATATTGTCTTCGTTGTGTTGGGAACACACCGGGGGGTTGAGGGAAGTGCCCCCCAAAAAAATTTGGGCGTTTTTTGCATCCATTTTTAGTGGTTTTTTGGCACATGGTTTTCACTGATGGTTTTGTAATTCTGGTTTAGGATTTAGGGTTGTTGACTAATCCATGTCAATGGATTAGGGGTTTTTGATGTTTCAGGATCATATATATATAT
>ML822157.1:0-14215 GCA_009831015.1 Picea engelmannii | reverse complement strand
GGTGAATAGAATATTAGATGTGTGACTCTAAACAAGTTGAAGGTTTTCCTGATTTGGGTTTCCAGGGTAAAAATATTTGTGTAAGGTATGTGTGCGCGCGCCATTGTATATTTTTTGTTTTTATTAAGAATATATTTGAAGTAATTTATTGTACAAGGTTAAAATATACATATGGTATCAGAGATGATATTGGATTTAGGGGGATGTCTTTGTGGCTAAGGGTTTAGATTAGGTCTATGATAAGCCTTGTTACAATGGGAGATATGTGGTATTGATTCTTTAGGTGGAAAGAAATGGTGAGCAATTCCAAAATAGAGATTGATAAATTTCATGGGAAAAGTTTGGAGTTGTGGAAGCTCAAGATGGAAGATCTATTGGTGGAAAAAGATCAGTGGATCTTTGTGGATCTAGGTACTGTACCTATAGGAACGCCAATAGAATACTGTGAAAACTTGGATCAGAAGGAGAAGAGCACAATCCGGTTGTGTTTCTTAGATTTAATATTACTGGATGTGTCAGGGGAGGATACAGCCAAGGATTTATGGAATAAGTTAGGGACTTTCCCGGTGAACAAATTGTTCCTGTGGAAGAAGTTGTACAACTCAAGGATGAAATATGGAGACTCAGTGACAAAACATCTAAATTCTTTCAATATAGTGGTAAGTTAGTTATTATCTACTGATATTAATGTTTTTTTATGAAGATACATGTATCAATTTATTGTTCTCTTTACCAAACTCGTGGGATAGTCAGGTTGTGGCTTTAATTTTCAATGATGTGGTATCATATTTTTTTTCAAAGGAGATGAGGCAGAAGAATATGGAAGGATCCAAATCTAAGGGAGGATCTAAATATCCTGGAAATTTTGTAAAGGTATGCTAGATATTTGGAAAAGAAGGGAACTACAAGAAGTAATGTAGATCCAAAAGTGTTGAGAGATGGAATGGATATGAAGATGCTCCTTCTATAGAAGAAAAAACCTCCACATAAGAAGGAGGGGGTGTGTAATTGTATTCTTCAAGAACAAATGCATATCATGAGGCATGGTTGGTTGACTCAGGCACATCCTGTCATATGACTCCCCATAGGGAATGGTTCTGTGAATATGAAAGGTATGATGGAGGTGATGTTTTCATAGGTGATGACTTGACAACCAAAATCATAGGACGAGGAAAATTCAAGTTCAATCTCATGGATGGAAGGATTATAAAACTCCATGTTGTTATGAATAACCTAGGATTTGACAAAAATATCATTTTTGTAAGAAAAATGGACGATGCAGTAGTTAAAATAGTGTTTGAGAAAGAAACATGCAGGATGGTTCGAGGAGCAATGGTGTTGTTGAAGGGAGTTTGGATTGGAACTTTGTATAAGCTATAGGGAATAAATATTAGTGATGGGTGCAATAGTTCCATTGTTCATGAGATTGGAGCTGAAGAAGAAAACAACTCCTATAGTCTTTAGAGAAAAGACTATGTTGTGGCATCAAAGACTAGGGCATATCAGAGAGAAGGGCTTCGACTACTACACGGTAAATGCATGGTTGAAGGTATGTCTAACTACTCTCCGGATTTTGATTTCGATTCCCCTCTGGTGCAATGAGGGAAGAGGGAATTTTACAGTTGGTGCACAATGATGTGTTTGGATCTATGTCAGTTCCATCACTAGGAAAATATGTGTACTATGTCTCATTGATAGATGACTTATCAAGGAATACATGGATTCACTTCCTCATGAAGAAATATGAATTCTTTGATAAATTCAAAGAGTTTAAGGATCTTGTGGAGAATCAAACAAAGAAAATAATTAAGGTGTTGAGGATAGATAATGGTGGAGAGTTATGTGGAAATGAATTTGAATATTTTCATAAGAAGTACATTATAGCAAGGCATAAGACTACTCCATATACACCTCAGCATAATGGAGTTGCAGAAAGGATAAACATGACACTGATGGAAAAGGAAAGATGCATGATTAGTGGTGTCGGGTTAGGATATGAATTTTGGGTAGAGGCAATGGGTACTGCATGTTACCTAGTCAATCGATCACCCTCATCAATATTGGATGACAAGAATCCAAACGAGGTATGGACTGGTAAGAAACCCTCTCTCACACATCTCATGTTCCAAAATAAAACATGACTAAGCTAGATAAAAAGGATGAAAAGAGTATCTTTATTGGGTATAAAGATGGTACGAAAGGTTATAAGATTTGGAACCCAGAAAAGAAGAAGGTAGTGCATAGGTGAGATGTGGTATTTAAAGAAATCAAAGATGTTTTCATACAAGAAGTCCTACAAAGGAAGGAAGAACCAAAGAAAATAGATTTTGAGTTAAAGGATGATGAATCAGACTCTACAGAAGAACATGAATAATAATAAGAAGGTCCTCATACTCTAGTATTGAGGAGATCGGTTCGAGAAAAAATAATACCGGAAAATTATACTCCACTTGATTTCCGTTCAAATTTTTCTTTGTCTATTACTGATGATGATCCTAGAACTGTTAGGGAGGCAGTGGATTCAGAGGATGGAAAACTCTAGAAAAAAGCCACGGTTGAATAAATGGCAGCCTTGGACGAGAATGAGGCTTGGGATTTAGTAGAGTTTCTGACTGGAAGAAATCCCATTGGAAGAAAATGGGTGTTTAAGAAGAAGCTGAATGCAGAAGACAAAATGGAGAAATACAAAGCTCGGTTAGTAGAAAAAGGTTATTCCCAGGTAGAGGGAATTTACTTTGGTGCAATTTTTTCTCTTGTTGCCAAGTTAAATTTTATCATATTTCTTGTATCTGTTGTTGTTGCATTTGATTTTGAAGTAGGACAGATGGATATGAAGACAAAATTCCTACATGGGGATATGGAAGAAGAAACTTACATGAAGCAACCATAAGGATTTACTGTGAAAGGAAAGAAAGAGCTAGTATGCAGGATGAAAAATTCCTTGTATGGGTTAAAGCAATCACCAAGGACAAGGTATAAAAACATTGATACTTATATTTGGGGATTTTCTTTCACAAGGAGCAAAGTGGATCATTGTGTGTATTTCAAATTAATCAGTTATCATCTTATTTATTTGGTCTTGTATGTGGATGATATGTTGCTAATAGGAAACAACAAGGAGATTATCTAGGATGTGAAAACTCAATTGTCTTCTAAATTTGACATGAAGGATTTTGGTGTTGCAAATTTCATCTTGGGCATGGAAATTAAAAGAGATTGATCAATCAAGGAACTCTGGTTAAATTAGAGGAAATATGTTGATACAATATTGCAAAGGTTTAATATGTAGGAATGTAAATCGGTCAGGGTTCCTATTCCTTTAGGTGTAAAGTTATATGTGAATCAATGTCCCAAGACACAAGAAGAGGAAAAGGAAGAGGAAGAGGACATGTCCCTTGTTTCATATGCTAGTGCAATTGGCAGTTTGATGTATGCAATTGTCTATAATAGACTAGAAATTGCACATGTCGTTGGAGTTTTGAGTAGTTATATGTCAAAACTAGGGAAGGAGAATTGGACAATTGTGAAAAGGGTTTTTAGGTATTTTCATGGCAGTACTAGTTATGGATTGTGCTACCAAGGAAGACTAGGATTGGACAAAGTGTTGGACATACATGTCTTTGTTGATGAAGATTGGGCTAGAGATAGGGTTCGTAGAATATCTACAAGAGGGTATGTGTTTAACATCTTTTGAGGAGAAATAAGTCGGATGAGCAAAAGAAAGTTTGTAGTAGCACTCTCAACTATAAAAGATGAATTCATGGCAGCCACTCATGCAAGCAAGGAAGCAATATAGTTACAAAGATTGTGTTCAGGGATTGGGTTGGTACAACAAGCTGTAAGGATAGATTGTGACAGTTAGAGTGCAATATTCGTGGGGAAGAACCCATCTTATCATTCAAAGACAAAGCATATTGATGTTCAACATCACTTTGTGAGAGACATGGCGTATTTTGCGTCCGTTTTTAGTGGTTTTTTAGCACATGGTTTTCATTGATGGTTTTCTAATTCCGGTTTAGGAATTAGGGTTGTTGACTAATCTGAGTCAATGGATTAGGGGGTTTGGATGCTACAGGATCCTATATATATTTTATTGTAAACAAAAATAGATATGTTGAATATAATATTAGAGGTGTGACTCTAAACAAGTTGTTGGTTTTCCCGTTTGGGTTTCTAGGGTAAAACTCTATGTGTAATGTGCATGTGTGTCATTGTATCTTTTCCATTTTTATTAAGAATTTATTTGCAGTAATTTATTGTACAAGGTTAAAATCTACACCAATTGATAGTCATATTTTCAATGTTGGATCAACAAGATCAAGAGGGTATTGTAAGGAATAAATCTAGATGAACGTAACGATTACATTTTTCCACCAACACATTATTTTTGGTAAAACACCTCATGAAACACTCTTCCACATAAAATATAGTACATAAAAGAACAAATTGTGAAAGGGGGAAGTGAATTTGCCCAATGTTTTTTTACCAAAATCAAGGAAAGAGTCATAGTATAGTTCAAATTGAACATGGTAACTGTCACATCCCCAAGACTCATTCCCAAGTCCAACCTTGACATCTTGTGGACATGTGACACCATGGTGGTTCTCTCTTGGCATCTTGTATCAACCAAGGATACTTCATTGGGACTACACCTCTTCACTTAGAGCATACACATACTCTGTTCTAGGCTACATATGAGTCACATACTTACTATATGCAAATCAGTTGTATACTTAGACATTTGTTAACATTCTTTAACACTTAGTCAATTTGGCATACAACAGAAAACATGTGAAACACAAGAGATATATATAGTGTGGGCGACACCATCGGTGCCTAATACCCGACTTTGTTTATTATATTGTGAAATAGACTCAAAGCTTTACAAATAGGGCACTACTGTCCAAGTTACATAGATGGGAAGAGTCTCATGAATTTTCCTTATACATCAGAACTGTCCATACCTGTCATTCTATCACAGCAATACTCCCCCCTATGCTCCTCCTTGCCTCAGCCCGAGGGGCGCCCAACTTGTCTGCCTAGCCTCAAAGCTCCATGTCTCTTACCTTCACTTATTTCCTTGTCTTCCTTTGGTTGTGCACCCTTTCTCTTATAGGGACTCCAAGGATCACTTGTATGAAACATCATGTATTTTGGATGTGTCACACCCCTTCATGAATCATCACAATCAACCAAATTGTCGCACCCCTCCATGGACCTAGTGCACCTAAATGATCCCATTTTCCCATAAAACGTCTCATCTCTTGAACCGACACACCCCATCCTTGGGTGTGCGCCCCTTGCCTTATGGTCTTCCTTGTGTCGATAGTCTCGACTCTCTGTGGGTGTGCCAATGGGGTCATCCAACCTCTTTGGTGCTCCCATGTTGCCAAGGGAAAATAGGTCCAATACTTGGGCATGCTCCCAATTTCCCTTTCCCTTTCCCAATTGCAACCCAAGTCTATGTTGTCTATTGCAAGGGAAGAAGGGTGTGTGCCCCATTGGGCTCGCACATCACCATCGTTCCCCAAGGTGCTCCTTCCCATGCCCATAATACAAGTTCTTTCCCAACCGTTGGCTTCCTCCTTGTGCTCTTCATCAATTCCATCACCAAATCTTCCCAAGGAGAACGTGTGCTTGGTGGGTGTCACGAAATCCCTTACACCCTCGCCCACTAAACTTGTTTCCATCCTTACAACTTTTGTACCACTTGTGATCCATAACGAACTTTGTCAAACTCCCAAATCATGTCCTCATATTTCCATAGGGACTCATATTTCTCCCAATTGTCCTATTCATTGGGTTTGTCCTTCCAATGGACAAAGTACTCATGCACTCGACCTATACCTCATCCTAAGATGCGATGTGTCAAAATATTCTTCACCTCCAACTATGGCTTATTTGCAACCATAATTGATGCTTTGAATGGCTCAACTCGACTTGGTTCATCCAGGTCTCTTTGGCACAACTTCAATTGGATAACATGGAATATAGAGTGAATATGTTTCATGTGGAACGACAACTCCAATCTGTAGGCGACGTTGCCAATATCCTCAAGAAATTTGAACAGTCCCTCATACCTATGCACAAGATATGGAGCCATCCCTTTAGGTGGTGGGAATTGATCTCATCTCAACTTGAGTAATACCAACTCTCCTACTTGGAATCCCACGTCACACCCACTTTGATAATCCCACTGCTTCATTTTGTATGTTGCGTTAGTCAAGTGTGTGCAATCTATCTCTAACTGATCCTGCCAACTCTTCATGAATCCCATGATTGATGGATTTGTCCCATAATATCCCTGTGCCACAAAATGAGGAGTTTTGGGTTATTTTCCATTCATAAACTCAAATGGAATGTATCTCGTCGCCGAAGTCTTATGTAGGTTGCAGTTGAACTGGGTGGCGTCCAAAAATTCCAGCCAATTCATCTAATCTTCCTGTACATAGTATTGCAAGTAGTCTTCCAGAAGTGAATTGATTTGTTCAGTCTACCCATACGTCTATGGATGGTAGGATGAAATATTCAATGTCTTCATCCCCACAATCTTGAACAATGTTGTCCAAAACTTACTCATGAACCTTTCATCCCTATCTGACACAATGCTTAAAGGAAGACCCCAATACTTCACTATGTTATTGAAAAACAACTTCGCAACTTCTTCTATGTTGCAAGGCATCTTCATAACAATGAAGATAACATACTTGGAGAATCGATCTACCGCGACCAAAATCTTGGTGTATCCCTGTACCATCGAAATTTGTGTCATGAAGTCCATCATGACACTCGTCCATAGTCTCTCCAAAATAAGTAGAGGTTGCAACAACTATGCTCTCATTCTAATGTCCATCTTATCATGTTGATATATAAGGAAAGTGTGAACATACTCCTCCACATCCTGCTTCATTCGCTCCCAAAAGTATCCTCGCTCCAACATTGCCATCGTTCTTCATTGTCCTAGGTGGCCAACCCAAGGCAATTCATGACATTCATTCACGAGTTCCTTCCTAAGGTTGGATGACTTAAGGACATAGATTCAATCCCCAAAGTACAAAAATCCATTGTGTAGCCAAAACTTCTTTGTTTTTCCATCCTTCACCTACTTCATGATGTTCTTCACTGTGTGATCATGCTTTAACCCTTCCTTGATCTTTTCATGCAACTCTTCCAATACATGAATATGAATTCTCCATGATGTAGGAAACTCATCCTCCTCCTTTAGGACAATGAGTAGTTCCTTTCTGCTCAAGGAATCTGTGGCAGCCTTTATCCTACCCGGCCTATACTCAATGGTCATGTCAAATTATACGAGGAAGTATTTCCACCTTGACTGCTTGGGTGAAAACTTCGGTTGTGTCATGAAGTAAATTATCATAAATTTGTCTATCTTCATGAAAAACAACTTGCCCAAAAAGTAGTGTATTCAAGTCTACAAGAAATGTACCATTGCAATCATATCCTTCTCCTGAATGAGGTATCTTCATTCGTGATATTGTATCTTTCTTCTCTTAAAGGAAACTAGATGTTCATCTTGAGTTAAAACCCCTCCAATGTCAAAGTCTGATGTGTTCGTCTGCACTTAAAATGATTTCTCAAAGTTTGGCAGCTTCAACATGGGAGCAATGACAATTTTGTGTTTCATCTCTCCAAACTCATACTTTCTCCTCTCTGTCCAGTTCCATGATTTTTCCTTTTTCAACAAGTTAGTTAGCGGTGCAACAATCTTGGATTATCCCTCTATGAACTTGCAATAGTAGTTGGCTAGTCCAAGGAATACTTTCACATTGTGAATTGTCCGTGGATCTTCCCAATATTTGATTTCCTTGACCTTTGTAGGGTCCATGTGAATGCATCCTTGGCCGATCCAATTCCCCAAGAACGGTCTCTCATTCTAACCAAAAACACACTTATAATTCTTCAAGAACAGTTGGTTCTATTGCAACACCTGAAAGACATGTGCCAAATTCTTCTTAAGCTCCTCCATGATTTCACTGTACACTACGATGTCATCCAAATACACCACAACAAACTTGTCCAAAAATGGCCACAACAGGTCATTCATCAATGTGAAAAAGGTTGCAGAGGCGTTGCGCAACCCAAAAGGCATCACTAGGAACTCATAACTCCCATACCTTGTCACTGTGGCTATCTTCGCCTCATATCCATTTGCAATCTACACCTAATAATACCCATGTCATAAGTCAAGATTTAAAAATACTTTGGCATTGGCCAACTAGTCAAAACAATCAACAACTAAAGGAAATGGGTGTTGGTTCTTTGGAATTTGTTTGTTCAATGCTCGATAGTCCAAAAACATCCTCAGCTCTGAAGTGCCCTTCTTTTTTTGAAAGAGAATCAGAGCACCATATGGGGACCTGGATGGACATGAAATGAAACCAACATCAATCAATTATGTCAATTGTTGCTTCAACTCTTCCAACTCAGGTCCGAACAATTGGTAAGAAACTCTTGTCGATGGTTGCATCCCAGGCTCTAACTCTATAAGGTGGCTAATAATTCACCACGGTGGGAGAACTTTTGAGAATTCATCTAACATTTTGTTTGCAAAATTACCCAACAAGTTAGTGAGCTCAGGTGGAACAAACATCCCCATTCCATCCTCTTGAACTTATCCAACAATTGTTGCATAAATTTGTGATTCATTCCACCTTGCTTCTCTCTTCATACTCAGTGTTGACACAAGTTTCACCCTTCCACCAGACTTCCATGTGGTTGTGTGCACAACCCAAGCCTTTTTTGACCAAGTATAACCATATTGGCCATCCATGGCATGAGGACCGAATGTGTCCTCCTTAGGAACTCCTGCTCAAGAATCACGTCAAATTCATCCATAAGCATCACCGTGAAGTTAGCCTAACCTTCCCACTTATCAATTCAAATGTGAACTGAGGAGGAAAAACTATTTGTTGACTTTTCATTAGAGTTTACTACCTTCACCGCAGATCCACATGGGGAGAATCTAAGTACCAACTCCTTCGATACCTCAGTCTTCAAAAATTTGTGTGAGGTGCTTGAGTCAACCAGAGCTTGCAATGTTCTTCCATTGATAACCAGATCCATGAAACACAACTGTTGGTCTTGGTTGCCAAGATTTCCACCCAAGGAACCCAATGCACCAACACTTCATAGCTTGCTGCAAACCGAGCCTTTCCACTCTTTCTCTGTTAAGTGAAAAAGAAAAATATAATCACAATACAACATACCTGCTTTGTGCTCATATTACGCAGACTGTGTGGGAGCATCCCTTGGCCCACCACTTGGTTCCAAGGAACTTCATTGCAAGTCCCTGTAGATCTTGGTTCGCTACCCAAACCAAGACTCTTCTGCCTCAGGTCACAACGAGACACTTGACTCGACCAACCTTGATTCATCTGCGACCTGCTTCCTTCATATGACTTCATCTACCTCTATCTAATGAGTCACACCTCCCTGGGTCACCCCACTTCTGGACTGTGCAAATCCTGTCATACTGTGCATTGTGTCTCCGCAAAGCTCTTCATTACATAACTAGTATGATACCATATGTCACTCCCCCAAGAATCATGCCCAAGTCCAACCTTCACATCTCATGGACATGCGGCACCACGACGGTTCTCTCTTAGCAGATTGGCTCAACCAAGGATACATCACCTGGACTACACCTCTTCACCTAGAGCATACCCATACTTTGTTCTAGGCTACAGATGAGTCACATCCTTACTCTATGCAATTCAGTTGTATACTTAGACATTTGTTAACATTCTTTAACACTTAGTCAGTTTGGCATACAATAGAAAACATGAGAAACATAAGAGACGCATATAATGTAGGAGGCACCAAAGATGCCTAATACCCAACTTCGTTTATTATACTGTGAAACAAAAACAAGGCTTTACAAAGAAGGTGTTATTGTCCCAGTTACATAGATGGGCAGAGTCTCACGACTCTGCCTTATACATCAAAATCGTCTAGACCTGTGGTTTTGTCACACCAAGACTCCCTATGTGCTCCTCCTTGCCTCAGTCTGAGGTGCGCCTAACTTGTGCGCCTAGCCTAAGAGCTCAATGTCTCTTGCCTTCACTTTTCTCCTTGTATTGCTTTGGTTGTGTGCCCTTGCTCTTATAGGGACTCCAAGGGTCAATTGTGTGAAACACCATGTATTTTGGGTGTGTCAGCCACCTTCGCGAATCATCACACTCAACCAAACCATCGTGCCCCTCCGTGGACCCAAACAAGCTTGTTCGCCCATCAACTGTCACATCTCTTGGATGAACACGCCCCATGCTTGGGCGTGCACCCCTTTCCTTGTTCTCTTCCTTGTGTTGATTGTCATGACTCTTTGTGGGTGTGCCGATGGGGTCACCCAACCTTTTCGATGTGCCCATGTTGCCAAGGGTGGATGGGTCCACTACTTGGGTGTGCTCCTAAGTTGCTTTGCCCTTTCCCAAATGCAACCCAATTATTTGTTTTCCGTTGTAAGGGAAGAAGGGTGTGTGCCCCCTTGGGCTCACACATCACCATCATGCACCAAGGCTCTCCTTCCCACGCCCATAATACAAGTTATTTTGCAACCGTTCACTTCCCCCTTGTCCTCTTCATTCGTTTCGTCACTGAATCTTCCCAAGGAGTGTGCACGCTCGATGGGTGTCACAGAATCCCTTACAGTAATCACAAAAACATGTGTCACAAAAAATGATAGGAGTAATATGCCATGGATTAAGCGTCACATATGTGTTCATTGAGATATCAATATCATGGTGTCTCTCTTTGAAATTAGTGAAGGATTCAACTTGAGTCATCTCATGGGAAAATTTTAAGGATCCATACTTATCTTCTAATTGTATAAACCTAAACGAATATTCCTATTTCTTAAAATGCCAACAATAAAAGTTTGTCTAGATTTTTTGTAAAAATATTCAAATTTCTAAGGATTTTAATAGTTTCTAGAAAAGTTTCATATTATTTAAAGTAAAATAATTTAATCCTATAGAAATTTGAGCAAATCATTTTTGGAAAAAAAAATGGAACTTTGCAAATCATTCGTGGAAAAAATGGAAAATTAACCAAATGGCAAAATTTAGCCCCCAAATGTTTCCCTGTGAGTCATCTCCAATAAATGTTATGCATGTAGTTCACAAATACCTCTTGATATTTGGCACCTCACCACATCATTTATATTCAGTGAAACATATAATTCTTCTCCCAATACTCTTGCATTGTAGTTGCTATAAAAAATTTAGGAAGTCTATCCTTATAAGGTTTCCTACAAATAATGACTCAATAAGCAATATCATCATATGCATCTAGCTACATATTGAATTTTTTATCCTTATGTAATGTCTATGTCGAGGTTACCAAAAAAAATTTAGATGTGAGTCGATAATTTTTTTTTTAAGTTGCAAATGTAAAATTAATTGTACTTAATCTTTACGTGCAACATTTGCATTGGATTTTTCATAATAAACATTTTAACATTCAATAACATGGTAACATTTTTCAAGTTCTTGTACTTCATCAAGCCACATGTGTGCTTGAGCTATCACCAATTTATCTGGAAAAAAAACATTATGATAATATCACAAACACACTTGCTTACGACGACGTCCTCTTCATGACCAAGGGCACCCTATAGGAATGGATAGAAATAAAGGAGATTTTACACAACTTTTGTAGCACCACAAGCTTGACAATAAATTGGGACAAATCCTCTTTCCATTTTGTCCATTTTGCAAATATTCATTGCTCTTCATTGGAACAGATTAAAGGTATCTTCCCCTATTCCTTTTTACCTCTTTCCTCTAGTCTCAATTATCTGGGCTATCATCTAAAACTAGATTCCTACAAGCCATCAGACTAGAACTGGCTCCTTGTCAAAGTGGAAAAAATAATTGGGCACTGGTGCACGAGGTGGCTCTCTCTTGGAGGGCGTTTTACTCTGATCAAAGTTGTCCTCGAAGGACAAGCACTGTATTGGATGGCCCTGGATGCCATCCCTGCCTCGGTCCTCACAAAACTTTACAAGATGATGTTTAACTTCCTCTGGTTTGGCTGTTCTGATCACCGTCAAAAATACCTCTGCAGCTTGCAAGCATTGGCTAAACCAAAGAAAAAGGGAGGCTGTGGAATTCATAATCCTCTCCTTTTTAGCCAAGCTCTTGCGGCCAACTCCGTATGGCGTGTCCTGAATAGACCGGGCATTTGGCATACTGTAATACTTGATAAATATCTCTGCCACCACACAGTGAACAGTTGGCTCTTAGCGGAGATGTATACCACCAGAACGACCTCACATTTATGGAGGAACTTAACGAAAGCTAAACATATAATCACTACTTGTCTCTGCTGGCATCAAAGCTCGGGGCACTCTATTGTTCTTGGAAGCGATTTTATTATGGGGATGGACGCCTCAGCCACACTTTCCCCACAACTGATAACTCTTCTCCATACAAAGAATATTTGGTATTTATATCAAATTCGAGACTTCTCCAGATCGGATGCTCTGCCCAATTCTTGGATCTCCAGTGCAACCCTCGGCCTCAGCACAAATGCAGCTCGTGAATGGAATAACTACTTCCTGGCCCTCATGCATCTAGGCATTCACCTTTCATATTCAAAAGACTTTCTTCATTGGTCGGGGGGTGATCGCTCAGGTATACTCTCAGCTCAAAATGTATATGTAGCAATTACTAACTCGCTTTGTCATTCAAACATTGGAGGTTGGAAAAATCACATTTGGTCCTAGCGCATTCCGCCCAAGATTAAATTTTTTACCTAGTTGTTGACTGAAAACAAGCTAAACATGTGGGATAACCTCTTAAGAAAGGGTTAGTCTGGCCCAAGATTTTTCCACCTCTGTCATCTTGATTTAGAAACCTCTGACCATCTGTTTATCAATTGTCACTTCACTAAATAGGTTTGGAAAAAAATCACTTTGGCACTTAAACTACAATCCACCTGGGATGGGACTAAGATCGTGGATTTCTTTGATTCGTGGACTCAAAAAGAGCACAATCACATACACCTCCCTCCATTAATATGCTGGACTGTTTGGCTGGAAAAAAATTCTGCTATTTTTGGAAATTCGACTCCATCAAGAAGTGCAACAACTTTCAAAGCTCTTGGTCTTTACAACTCTTGGAATGATACACATGCCAAAAAGCCAAGACTTTATCGCTACAAGAAGATACCTAAGCTTGAAGATATTCCTACAGGTTGGTTCGATGGCGTAGCGATCACAAATGGAACTCGAAGTGGAGCTGAAGGATTAATTAAAATCTCGCAAAACACTTTTTACAAATGGACTTTCAACTGTGGCCCGGGCACCAACACAAGGGCAGAACTTTTGGGTGCCTGGGCCACACTTTATTTGGCTTCTAGACTTCACATAGATGTCCTCCAGGTTCTTGGGGATTCCAGAATTGTCATTGAGTGGCTGAGCAATAGGGGTGAACTCCAAGTAGTCACCCTACTAGCTTGGAAAGATAGAATTAGGCTATTACAGCCTACCTTCAAAAAACTCAGCTACATCCATATACATCGTGAGAACAACAAATCTGTTGACCATCTCTCAAAGGCAGCACTCCAGAAAAAAGTGGGAGTCATATCATACAACCATTGGATAGATGGTCATGAGGGCCCTCCCCTCTTTCTATCCCTGCTCTAAGATCAGTTTATCCTCCATCCTTAGCGGACTTTCTTGACATGAAAGCTGGATAAATCATCTAATTTCAGGTTCTCTCTTTACAATTTTTCTCTCGGCATATCTCACAGAGTCTCCTAACAATTTCGGCATGAATTGATCTGTGCCACTTCCTATTACAAACTTTCTCCCCTTACTGATTGAAATACCACTACTGACGAAAATTCATCATTTTCTTCTCCTTAGATGTGATTGTAATTCTCTTGTTATAAACACAAATTATATATATATATATATATAAATTTTCCTTTTGAAAAAAAATATTACAAACAGAATATTTAAACCTCAACTTTAAAAAATATCATATCCTTCACCTATATTCTTTTTCTTTAAATTCAATAATAAAAATATAAACATTGTTTATATTCGACAACATACTAATGCAACATAATCCATACAAACTTTTACGAGTAACTTGTTTGTGTGTAACACAATCTCCATCATTTATATATGAATTGTTTATTGTCATATTTTTAAATGGTATTTAATAGAATCTATATGTCATAATTAACA
>ML822156.1:88227-101742 GCA_009831015.1 Picea engelmannii | reverse complement strand
AGAGAGAGAGAGAGAGAGAGAGAGAGAGAGAGAGAGAGAGAGAGAGAGAGAAATAGGATACCAAATGGTACCAACATAGGTATAGTGCACTGAAATGAGAAAGAGCACGCACACTTAGGAATACAAACCCGGAGAGGACAAGGCCAACAGTCAGTTCAAAACAGAAACAAGTGGTAAAAAGTAAACACAACAAAAGAAGTACTAAATGACGAAGGCAAGTGGACTTGAATTCCGGAAATGACCGATGGGACGCTTCATTAATCGCGCCAACTAGAGACGACGAGGGAGAGTAATTGCAAGTATGAAGGAACCAGAGGTTAATTGAATCCATAATAAAGGTAGTGTCTTCGACAATATTCATATGATGCCCATACAAAGTAGGGACACGGGAGAAAAAATCATATTGCAAAAATAGACGAGACGTAGAACAATAGAGCATACGAAGCACATAGAAAAGTTCACAGAGGTTGCAGAAGCCATTGAGCTCGGCGGGCAATCGAATTTCACCAACATGGAACCACCCACTACTATATATTGGAAAAATTGTGATGACTACTTGCGACGAAAGTTCTCTTTCATCGCAAAATTCTAGAGAAAAAGTTCAATTTTTCAATTTTGATCTAAATCCACCCCGTATTTGTCACTCTATCGACGGACGCAAACTATCGTCGATGTTGCGATGATAGTCAAGATGGTGGACTGTTGTCCCAATTTCAACAAACTTGTGTTTTCGTCACAAGAGCGACGCTCACTTTTGACCGTTATAAAGTTCGTCACATGAGCGACGAATGCACCATTATAACCATTCTCGTCTTCGGCAAAGTGAAAGTGACCTAAATAGAACATATATATATATATATATATATATAGGTCGCGTTCATCGCAATTGCAACGACGATGACCTAAATTGACCTATAAATATTTGACGATTTAAAGATGTTGCGACGATCTTGCTATAACAAGGACGGTTCAGAAAGGGTATTTTTGTGCGGAAGAATGTCGCAGAATATAGTTAGAGGTGGGGAAAAAATTAAAGCGGGTGATGAAAAGGGTGATGGTAGATGTTATTTCCCTTGCCAAAAATGTTGCCTCATATGTCCTGTAAGAATTTTAATAGAAACATCTACAAAACATTGTAGGAAATATGGGCACATTGATGGTGGATCGAATGAATATCGTCCCATGGTAATTAGCTATATATTCATTATATTTTTTTATTTTGTCAATTTTATATAAAATTATATATATATATATATATATATATATATTGAATGTTTGTTATAGTATACACTAATTTTGCATGATTGTTTCTATTATAAAGTTAGAGTTTCCCTCTAACTTTCCACTGAATATTGCACCAAGTATTAGTAGAAATGATGTTGTATAAGCTGAGGAACATCGTGACCAAGCACATGAGGATCTCATGGAAGAAGATGATGGGACAAATCAAGTTAATGATCCCATGGAAGAAGATGATGGGACAAATCAAGCTAATGATCCCATGGAAGAAGATGATGGGACAAATAAAATGATCTAAGATTTGTTTTCATAGCCAGATGAGGATAGGGACAATGTTGGTATTTATGATGAACCTCTATTAGAAAAGGAAAATAAATGACTTTATGAAGGATCAAAAGAAAATATTATCTCCGCTACATTGTTGCTAGTGAACTTAAATGTTATGAATAATTTGTTGAACACTTGTATGACACAGATCCTAAGGTATGTAATATGTTTCATCTCATATTATACATAAATGTTGATTTTTTTCTATTTGTTTTAAGTGTTAATTAATGTGTAAAATAAGAATGCAATCTTTACGATTAATATTCTTACATCAACTAGTTATTTGTTATGTTGTAGATTGTTAGGTGAATTTTTGTTACCATCGTCAAATATTTTACCTCGCACATATCAAGGTTTGCATGCCATTGTGAAAGACATTGGAATAGATTATCAAACTATAGATGCATGTCCTAATGACCATATTATATATTATGGACAACATGCTTTGAAAACAGAATGTCTACAATGTCTTATCAGTAGATATCGAACCAATCAAGTAACAAAAAGGGTGCCTCAAAAGGTTCTTCGTCATATTCCCATAATTCCACGTTTGCAACGATTGTTCATGTGTGAAAGCATAGCACAATTTATGGATTACCATGCACGTAATAGAAGTGGAGATGGTTTTCTTCGAATGCCTGGCGATGGTTCTGCATTTAGGGAAATTGAGGAAAAATGGGAAGATTTCAAAGATGAACCTTGTAATTTTAGGCTTTCATTAGCAGCTGACGGTGTTAATCCATTCAGAGAGATAAGGTCTATTTACTCAGTGTGGCCTATTTTATTATTATCAAAAATAACATTCCTCCTTGGATGTCAATAAAGAGGGAGCATGTAATGTTGACAATGATTGTTCCAGGTATTTCTTTACATTAATTTTTTGAATGTAACATTTTCATTTGTTTCAATTTTTGCATAATATCTTTAGTTTATTTATTTACTTATATATATTACATGATATCATTCTTATAGTAATTATGTGTAATTTCAAACAATTAGGTAAGTACCAGGTTAAATATATGAATGTATATATCGAGCCTCTTATCCACGAGCTACTAAAGTTATGGGTTGGCATCACAATGTATGCCATATGTAAACCAATCGGGGAGAAATTTAAATTTCGTGGAATACTTTTATGGACAATTCATGATGCCCCTGGACTAACACATTTTTGTGGCATGTAGCATTCTAATATTGCTCTTTAATACTATATAATTTTTTAATGTTATCATGGGGCATGTTTAATTTTTAAATAATCTCATCCTATAATTGACATTAATCCATTTGTTGCAGGTCTTCAAAGAAAGGGAAAATTTGTATGTCCAGCTTGTGGACCTACGATGAAGTATCGTCATTCAAAATTTTTAGGAAGGATGGTGTTTGATGAGTATAGGCACCTTCTTCCTAACAACCATAGTTATCGTACTATTGAAAAACATCTTTTCAATGGGAAAGAAGAGACTGGTTTAAAACCACGAAGAGTGATGCCTCACCTATGGAGGTTGGAATATAATAAAAATCGTCTAGGTACTTAATTTTATAATGTGTCGTAGATCATGTAATGTTTTGAATGTTTATTTTGATCATTGAATTTATTTTACCGTATTTGAAAATTATTTTTGTGATTTCTTTTATTCTTCATGAAGGCCGCAATCATCATGAAGGTATTAATAATGGGCTTCCACGAGGAATGAAATGTTATCTCGCTAAATTCATGAGGTTTCCCTACTATGAGGAGCTAAACATAGTTCATGTGTTTGATACAATGCATATCGGGAAGAATGTGACTGAAATGTTATGGCGAATCATAGATGGTAGGAGGGACAAAGAAAAAATTGTCAAAATGTGTACTGACATTCAAGAAGCCAATCATGCAATGTGAAGTGTGATCCAATATTCAAATAGATCAGATGGATTACTAGACCGAAATAACCTTCCATGGTTATTAACAGAGCAACAAAGCAATGATGCAAAATAGGTCATTCAAAGAATTAAATTTCCCACGGGTTTTGCTTCAAACATAAATAATATCTTAACGAAGAAAGGTGAATTTGGTGGGGTAAAAACACATGATTGGCATACCTTTATTAAGGTAATAATTTTGGTATACATATTTATATATATTGGCCTTATACATCTTTTATTTATTTTTTATTTTTTCTTGTCTACTTTGGTTGAAACAAATAACGATTCATTTTTTTGTTACAGTGTGTTCTACCGCTATCTCTCCCAAATGACTTTGACAACAACGTCAAACAAGATATATATGATATTGGAAAATACATGAGGTAAGTAGTTGTGATTTATATGCAAAATGTTCTTTCAAATTATTGTTGTACTTAATGACACATGTTTTACTTGTAATGTAATATATTATATTATGTTATGTTGAAACATGTTATTTTATTGTGTCATGATCTCATGTAGATGGTTGTCATTGAAATAAATCCATGAAGATGATATAAAGTTTTGGAAGAGGGAAATTCCTCGTCTAATGTGTGAAATGAAAAAGTATAGACCTCCAACATTTTTCAATGCACAAGAACACTACCTCATACACCAAGTTGAGGAGATTGAAATTTATGGACCTGTTCACACAAGGTCAATGTGGATGGTGGAGAGGCACTTGAAATCATTGAAGGTGTTGGTTAGACAAAGAGCACGTCCTGAGGGTTCTATGGTGGAGGGATATATGGTATATCAATCCATGGTGTATATTAGTCAGTATCTTCCTAAATTAGTAGCGCCAACTATGCATGCAATGGATTGCCTTTGGGATGTGAACTCCATCAAAAAAATTGAAGATCATGAGCATTTTTGGGGGCAAGGTAGAATGAAAAAAATGAGAGGTAATATATTAATAATTGTGAAAATTTATATTAATAATACATATAAAGTTTCATTTTTTATGTATATGATCATACTCGTTAATATATTATTAGAATTTATTTCATAAATTATAAATATTTATAATTACCTGGATATTGGACGTTATAACTAATATTTAATATTGGTGAATTATGTTTTTTGGATTCAGTTGCTCAAGAGTGGGATAACTGCATTTATACATTGCAAATAATCTTGACTAGATGAGTGTATGGATTGAAAGATGTAAACAACATAATGGAGGTAGGTTATCATGGCAATGACTGTCTGGATTGGTTAGAGAATATCATCGTAACGACGATGCCAATGTTACGCAAAGGGAAATTGATTTAGCATATGGTTTGAAAGATGGACAGGTGAGCAAATTCACCCATTTTATTCGGTTATTTTATATTATATTAATGTGACTACATGTGTACTGTATTTTTTAGATACTTTCGAAGTTATATAAATATATGTTAATTTATTAATTGACAATGCATCTTTTACATATCTGACATATTGCAGTTGAAACACCACAAGTCCATGTGGTGCAATGGTCATAAATTTTGCATCAAACAATTGGATGAAACCAGGAAAATTTCTGATAGTGGGATAACTACAGTATTCCAGGTCACTAATGTTTCCTCTAGGAGTGACAGACATCCCTAAGAATCTGAAAATAGATACTAGGAGTATTTAAATGATATACTTGAGTGTGACTTTAATTCCTTCAAATTAGTTATGTTCGATGTCAAATGGTATAGGTTATGAATGCATGAACGCGATGAGGAACGAACTATTATTCAACATGCCAACGGATTTCCAATGATTAAAACAACGGTGTTTGAAAGAGGACATGATCGCTATGTTTTTCCAAGCCAATGTGAACATGTCTTTTACTCAAATGTTCCAGGTGAAAGGGATTGGTCATTTGTTGTTAGATATGATCCAAGAGGAAGGTCAATTAAGTATACTCATTTACAAGAAGAATATGATATTGAAGATAAAGAATATGATTCGACATATCAGATAGAGTCGAAAGATCATGGAGGGTCGACAGATGAAGAAGATGAAGAAGATCATGATCTAGGCGTAGGAGACAATATTGCAATTCTTGATGATGATGTCGATGGAAATATGATCGAAAATGACATTGATGACGATGATGATATCATCAATCCTTTCAACATCATTTCAGAACCGGATGATGATACAGATTTTGAGTTCAATGAAGAATATCAAGATACAAAATAAGGATGATTACACAAATGTTGAGGTTGGATTAGGTACGTGACTATATAATATTTTAATTTGTATGAATTATTCTCTTAAAATAATTTACTTATAATGTCATGGGTTAATTACATGTTTTTAAATTTTATGCAACGATTTTATATCCTATGTTACATGTTTTTTAATTATTATTTGAAACCTGAAAATAGTTGCCAATATATTAAAGTATGTGGTAGATTAAAAATATCATTTAGAAACACATAATTTCATGTACCTTCATTGATTTTTGTTTTTGCAGTTTCTATGCATGAATCTTAATAGGACGTTGCTTTCAATTATTTTCTATTTTATATATTGGGTTTTGGGGATCAATTGAGAGTGATGTGAGGGGGAGGGGAGGGGCCATGTGAGCTTCCACCTTCACGTGGTTGGCCTTGTTCAATAGAGGATAAATTATTCTTGAAACCAAGAGAAGCTCTTTCATTTTTATACCATCATGATTGTATAATATTTCATCAATATTGTTGTCACATTATTGCATGCATCAACAAAGTTTCGATGAATGTGTTTGTCATTTCTATAGAATTTTTTTTGAAACCCTAATTTTCTTTCAAAGTACACAATTTCGTTGATGCAAGTTTTAAGTTTGCATCAGTCTTTCTTCATTTTTCTTTCAAGTTCTGCATGGATAGACTATTTTCATGCCTTAACGATATGGGAGGGTTTATGGACTCAAATTTGACTGACACACCCACTTTATTCCATCATCAATTCATCATGTAAACCATAAACCCTAATTTTCTTTCAAAGTACACATTTTGGTTGACGCAAGTTTTAAGTTCTCGTCGATATTTCTTCATTTTATTCTAGGTACTACATTAATGTATATACAATGTATCTATGTCATATTTGTGATGAAAAATCCCTCTTTTTTGTTGGTTTTTTAATCAACACCATAAAAATAGTAGAGGCGGGCAACAGTGACATGTGAATGGGGCCAACGTTGAAATGTTTTCAAACTCTATCTGTATGCATTGAAATTTGACATGGATAGACTATTTTCATGCCTTAACGATATTGGAGGGTTTCTGGACTCAAATTTCACTTGCACAAACTCTTTCTTCCATCATCATATCATCATGTAAACCATAAACCCTATTTTTCATATGTTCTAGTAGATATGTTAATGATTCCAAATTTCATATTTGTATTTGACTCAAGGTCCAACTAGCTTACAAAGTATCAAATTTTAATTTCAAGTTAATAAACCAAATATGAAATGAATCCAACCATCATTTTATATCATCGCAAGAGAGATGAATGTAAATAATCTTGCGACAAATTTTCTATACTATCGACGAAAAAAGATCGTCAATATAAGTATAGCTAATTTGTCGCAAGAATATTGTATCTAATTTGAATGGTGTTACATGGTTTTCAAGGAGTGTAGGGCTTATATTATGGTGAAATGTAGTGTATTCTATAAGAACAATCTCTATGCCAAACCTCAAAATGGATAGTACCTTATCTTGTTCATAAGACAAATATTCTTTGTATGTTTCCTTTGTGGTGGCTCAAGCCCTCAATACACATGATGCCTAACAATGAAATGTAACAATTTGACTATTGAATGATAGTGTTATGTCACCCATGGTTAAGGAAAGAACTGAAGGTTCTTAGTTCCTATTTGAATCTTCTTAGAATTGAGATTCATTACATAGTCCTTGAAAAAAGACAAAAGACTTATGTAGCAGATATTAATTTGGTCTTTGTGTGGGACATTTTATGCCATTAGTATGTTTTGTACAAAAATACTCGATCTTGGGGGATACACCATGGTCAAGGAATGAGTAACAAGGAATGAGGAATGTGGAACACATAACAAGGAACAAGGAACGGAAATTTTACTAGGACTAGAGACCAACAACAATGACCTCATGTGAATGGGGCCAATGTTGAAATTTTTTCAAGCAGTTTCTGTATGCATTGAAATTTGATATGGATAGACTATTCACATGCATTAATTTAATGGGAGGGTTTATGGACTCAAATTTGACTGACATGTCCACTTTCTTCCATCATCAATTCATTATGTAAACCATAAACCCTAATTTTCTTTCAATGTACACATTTTGGTCGACGCAAGTTTTAAGTTCTCATCGATCATTCTTCATTTTCTTCCAGGTTCTACATTAATGTATATACAATATATATGTGTCATAGTTGTGATGAAAAATCCCTCTTTTTCGTTGATTGTTTAATCAACACCATAAAAATACTAGAGGCGGGCAACAATGACATGTGAATGGGGCCAACGTTGAATTTTTTTCAAAATGTATTTGTATGCATTGAAATTTGACATGGATAGACTATTTTCATGCATTAATTATATGGTAGGGTTTATGGACTCAAATTTCACTCACACACACTCTTTATTCCATCATCATGTAAACCATAAGCCCTATTTTTCATATGTTATAGTAGATATGTTAATGATTCCAAATTTCATATTTGTATTTGACTCAAGGTCTAGATAGCTTGCAAAGTATCAAATTTTAATTTCAAGTTGATAAACCAAATATGAAATGAATCCAAGAATCATTTGATATCGTCGCAATAGAGACGAATGTAAATAATCTTGCGACGAATTTGCTATATTATCGACGAAAAAAGATCGTCGATATAAGTATAGCTAATTCGTCGCAAGAATATTGTGTCTAATTTGAATGGTATTACATGGTTTGCAAAGAGTGTAGGGATTATATGTTTCCTTTGTTCATAAGTAAAATATTCTTTGTATGTTTCCTTTGTGGTGGCTCAAGCCCTCAATACACATGATGCCTAACAATGAAATGTAACAATTTGACTATTGAATGATAGTGTTATGTCACCCATGGTTAAGGAAATACCTTAAGGTTCTTAGGTCCCATTTGAATCTTCTTAGAATTGAGATTCGTTACATAGTCCTTGAAAAAAGACAAAAGACTTATGTAGCGGATATTAATTTGGTCTTTGTGTGGGACATTTTATGCCATTAGTATGTTTTGTACAAAAATAATGGATCTTGGGGACTACAACATGGTCAAGGAATGAGTAACAAGGAACAAGGAACGAGGAACACAGAACAAGAAATAAGGAATGGAAATTGTACCAGGACTAGAGACCGACAACAATGACCTCATGTGAATGGGGACAACGTTGAAATTTTTTCAAACAGTTTTTGTATGCACTGAAATTTGACATCGATAGACTATTTGCATGCCTTAACTATATGGGAGGGTTTATAGACTCAAATTTGACTGACACACCCACTTTCTTCCATCATCAATTCATCATGTAAACCATAAACCCTAATTTGCTTTCAAAGTACACATTTTGGTTGATGCCAGTTTTAAGTTCTCATCAATATTTCTTCATTTTCTTCCAGGTTCTACATTAATGTATATACAATGTATCTGTGTCATAGTTCTAATAAAAAATCCCTCTTTTTCGTTGATTGTTTAATCAACACCATAAAAATACTAGAGGTGGGCAACAGTGACATGTGAATGGGGCCAACGTTGAAATTTTTTCAAATTGTATCTGTATGCATTGAAATTTGACATGGATAGAATATTCACATGCCTTAATTATATGGGAGGGTTTCTAGACTCAAATTTCACTCACACACACTCTTTCTTCCATCATCATATCATCATGTAAACCATAAACCTTATTTTCCATATGTTCTAGTAGATATGTTAATGATTCTAAATTTCATATTTGTATTTGACTTAAGGTCCATCTAGCTTGCAAAGTATCAAATTTTAATTTCAGGTTGATAAACCAAATATGAAATGAATCCAATCATCATTTGATATCGTTGCAAGAGAGACGAATGTAAATAATATTGAGATGAATTTGTTATACTATCGACGGAAAGATTTCGTCGATATAAGTATAGCTAATTCGTCGCAAGAATATTGTGTATAATTTGAATGGTGTTACATGGTTTGCAAGGAGTGTAGGGCTTATATTATGGTGCAATGTAGTGTATTCTATAAGAACAATCTCTATGCCAAACCTCAAAATGGATAGTGCCATATCTTGTTCATAAGTAAAATATTCTTTGTATATTGTTTCCTTTGTGGTGGCTCAAGCCCTCAGTACACATGATGCCTGACAATGAAATGTAACAATTTGACTATTGAATGATAGTGTTATGTCACCCGTGGTTAAGGAAATAACTTAAGTTTCTTAGGTCCTATTTGAATCTTCTTAGAATTGAGACTCGTTACATAGTCCTTGAAAAAAGACAAAAGACATATGTAGTGGATATTAATTTGGTCTTTGTGTGGGACATTTTATGCCATTAGTATGTTTTGTACAAAAATAATGGATCTTGGGGACTACACCATGGTCAAGGAATGGGTAAAAAGGAACGAGGAAAATAGAACAAGGAACAAGGAACAAAAATTGTACCAGGACTAGAGACTGGCATTAGTGACCTAATGTGAATGGGGCCAACGTTGAAATTTTTTCAAACAGTTTCTGTATGCACTGAAATTTGACATGGATAAACTATTCACATGACTTAACAATATGGGAGGGTTTCTGGACTCAAATTTGATTGACACACCCACTTTCTTCCATCATAAATTCATCATGTAAACCATAAACCCTAATTTCCTTTCAAAGTACACATTTTGGTTGATGCAATTTTTAGGTTCTCGTCAGTATTCATTTTCTTCTAGGTTCTACATTAATGTATATAAAATGTATTTGTGTCATAGTTGTGATGAAAAATCCCTCTTTTTCGTTGATTTTTTAATCAACACCATAAAAATACTAGAGGCAGGCAACATTGACATGTGAATGGGGCCAACGTTGAAATTTTTTCAAACTGTATCTGTATGCATTGAAATTTGACATGGATAGACTATTCCCATGACTTAATGATATGGGAAGATTTTTGGACTCAAATTTCACTCACACACACTCTTTCTTCCATCATCATATCATCATGTAAACCATAAACCCTATTTTTCATAGGTTCTAGTAGATATGTTAATGATTCCAAATTTTATATTTGTATTTGACTCAAGGTCCAACTAGCTTGCAAAGTATCAAATTTTAATTTCAAGTTGATAAACCAAATATGAAATGAATCCAAGCATCATTTTATATCGTCGCAAGAGACACGAATGTAAAAAATATTGTGACGAATTTGCTATACTATCGACGAAAAAAGTTCGTCGATATAAGTATAGCTAATTCGTCGCAAGAATATTGTGTCTAATTTGAATGGCATTACATGGTTTGCAAGGGAGTGTAGGGCTTATATTATGGTGCAATGTAGTGTAGTCTATAATAACAATCTCTATGCCAAACCTCAAAATGGATAGTACCATATCTTGTTCATAAGACAAATATTCTTTGTATATTGTTTCCTTTATGGTGGCTCAAACCCTCAGTACACATGATGCATGACAATGAAATGTAACAATTTGACTATTGAATGATAGTGTTATGTCACCCATGGTTAAGGAAAGAACTTAAGGTTCTTAGGTCCTATTTGAATCTTCTTAGAATTGAGATTCGTTACATAGTCCTTGAAAAAAGACAAAAGACTTATGTAGCAGATATTAATTTCGTCTTTGTGTGGGACATTTTATGCCATTAATATGTTTTGTACAAAAATAATGGATCTTGGGGACTACACCATGGTCAATGAATGAGTAACAAGGAACAAGGAACGAGGAACAATGAACACAGAACAAGGAACAAGGAATAGAAATTGTACCAGGACTAGACACCAGCAACAATGACCTCATGTGAATGGGGCCAACATTGAAATGTTTTCAAACAGTTTCTGTATGCACTAAAATTTGGCATGGATAGACTATTCCCATGCCTTAACGATATGGGAGGGTTTCTATACTCAAATTTGACTGACACACCCACTTTCTTCCATCGTCAATTGCTCATGTAAACCATAAACCCTATTTTTCATATGTTCTAGTAGATATGTTAATGATTCCAAATTTCATATTTGTATTTGACTCAAGGTCCAGCTAGCTTTCAAAGTATCAAATTTTAATTTTAAGTTGATAAACCAAATATGAAATGAATCCAAGCATCATTTGATATCGGCGCAAGAGAGACATATGTAAATAATCTTGCGACGAATTTTCTATACTATCGACGAAAAAATTTCGTCGATATAAGTATAGCTAATTCGTCGCAAGAATATTGTGTCTAATTTGAATGGTGTTACATTGTTTGCAAGGAGTGTAGGGATTATATTATGGTGCAATGTAGTGTAGTTTGTTCTTTGGTCGAAAGTTGGAAATAGGGTATGATCAATTGTTTAAACCTCATTTATGACATAAAAACTCTCAATCAATAGTTGATAATATTCTCGATCAAGAGTTTAAATATTTTCAACCAAGAATCTACGGGGAGTATCATAACCCTCGACCAAGAATCTAGGGGGAGAATCATAATTCTTTGTTGAGACATTTTAAAATGTTTCGACCAAGAATTTTAAATCTTATCCAAAAGATTATTTAACTTTCAATCAAGATATTTCAATGACTATTTTCTTGATTGAAACAATAAATATCACATTTCTTCACAAGCTTCTTTCCAAAAAGTGTTACTCGTCTTTGCATTTCACCCACTAGTACTTCCCTTGGATGAAGTTGTCCACTTTCACCAATCCCACTTATTCATTTCCCTATCATTATGTTGTTGAAGTTCTATCTCTATATTTCCATCACCTATGGTTACGTTGTCAAAATAAGGATGGAAGGAAACCTAAAATGTTGTTAGATAAAAAGAACCTAAAGTCAAGTAGTAGCCCAAGGAGAGGATTCGAGGGCACCTATAGTTAAGTTGTCAAAATGATGATGGAAGGAATCCTAAAAATGTTGTTAGATTAAAGAACCTAAAGCAAAGTAGGAGCCCAAGGAGAGGAATTAAGGTCATCTTTAGCACACTTGAGGTGATATGCTCACATGCCTCTGTATTACTTCTCTTGACTATGTTAATATATAGACCACATTTCCATCCCAAAAAACATTGTCTTCCCTAGTTCATGCCATTCAGAGAAGTAGAATGATTTTGGCAAACCAACCAACAATAGGATTTGTCATTAGTAAGAAATAATGGAATTTTAGTTGATTGGTTGTTTTACTCGTTATTATAAGAGTGGTTGGTCACTTTGCACACAAACCTATTACTAATAAGTGGTAACAACAAAAATTTGGGTGTTAATTGGGTTTAGTTTGTGATGGTTATCCTTTACACCAAGATTAATGAAAGACAAATATATTTAAAAAATGAGACAAAATTTGGTGAATAAAAATATTTATAAAAAAAAAATTGCAAATACATAAATTCATTCTTTTGGTAAATCAACTAAATTTTTATTGATATGAAACTTTTTTTTTCCTGGGATATTGATATGCAACTTATATGACAATACATTGATCAATTGTTTTTAACCCATAATGTTTTCAATGTACCTTCTACGTCGCACTAACCATTGCCATTGACCATCTCATACAAAATGATGTCAATCAACAAGATAAACAGAATCCATGTTCAAATTTAGCTCTAATAACAAGATAAAAAACAAATTGTTGTATGAGACCCCCTTGTTTTTGGGACAAGGGATCCCCTCTGCCCAGTGATTTGATTCATAAAGTCTATGGAGGTATACATACCCTACCCCCCTCTAGATTTGAACTTGTGACCTCTTAGGAGAAAACACATGTTCTTAACCATTAGGCCGACTATATATATATAGATAGATAGATAGATAGATTATATATTATATATAATATATAATTTATATATAATGTT
>ML822156.1:72669-86157 GCA_009831015.1 Picea engelmannii | reverse complement strand
AGGAAAGTGAAGAAAAGAAGGCCGAAATGCAAGGAAGGATAAATTCTTTTGATGGTGCTTTCTAAGGTATGTTATTTTCAGGTCATCTCACCATTTTCAATATAACTTTTTTTCTATAATGATTCAGATCCTGAAATTTCTATTAAAGTGAGAAAACATATCCAAGTATCTGTGGTTAAAAATTCAGCTTGTGGGTCATTGTATTTTTGGATTTACACTCTGTGGAAAATAGGGTTTGTGGCAAGTCCTGAAACTAGTCAAAATCAGGTGTTTCGGGTAAAAATGTCATAACTTCTTCATAACAAATCCGAATTCAGTGAGACCAAATGTGTTGGTTGGGGAATAGTATTTAGTATGTTGTGTAACAATTTTAGATAATTTCATCAAATATTTTGTGTGGGGCACTCTCTACAAGGTCGCTCTCTAGAATAAGCCAGAATTCAGCAAGGTATGTCATTTTTGCTATAACTCATTTTCTAAGAGGTTCCAAGTAGTGCCACCTGGAGAAATTGCATAAAACACACTGAAGAAAATTGTATATGAGTTTCAGATCTTATACATTACATGTTCAAAGTTATGATTACTTCAAGTTAGGGTTGTTGACTAATCCAAAACTAGGCATGTGAGACTAAAGAAAAGTTTGATGAAAATGCTAGTCTCTTGTTTTTAAAGTTAAGGAAGGTTTGTAGGAATGTGATCATATACACCAAGTCTATTACAGAGATACAAATCATATTTGGATGATGAAATTGATGAGGGCTTTTGGTTGAGGTACATGTTGAGTACATGGTTGAGACAAATAGTTGATGAGTAGTTGACACATGATTGGTACATACTTGATACATGGTTGATGCAATTGTTTATGGTACAAGTTGATTACAGGTTGGTGCATGGTTGATGCACTTGTTTATGGTACAGGTTGATTACAGGTTGGTGCATGGTTGATGCACTTATTTTTGGTACAGGTTGATTACAAGTTGAGGTATAGGTTGATGCATGGTTGATGCATGGTTCAGATTTATTGGTGCAGGTTTACAGCGGTATATATCACAGTGATAGTGTGACAGTGGTTCCATCATTCTACTTCTACTTCAGGGTGGTAGTATGGGGCAAGGACAGATGGTTTTAGCCACCTTCCGATTGTAGCTGGAGAACATTGGGGGTTGTAGCCTCCTTCTGGTTGTAGCCGGAGATTTGGGGAGTTGGAGCTTCCCTCAGGTTGTAGCCTGAGAAACTAGGGGGTTGGAGCCTCCTTTCAGTTGTAGCTGGAAAACAAAGGAAGTTGGTGCTTCCAATGAATGTAATTCTTCAAGACATATAAGAAAAAGCATTCCATGGTTTTCTCCCGATTTGGATTTCCACGTAAAACAATGGTGTACTGTGTATGTGTGTGATTGCTTATTTATTACTGCTCATTATTGGATAATAATTATGCATTGATATAACATTTGAAGAAAAAGGATTATAATTACGTTATTATTGATTCACCCCCCCTCTCAGTAATCCAATAGTTTGGATAGATGTTTTTCTGGGCACATTTCCCTATTATCCAGATGTTTCTATTGCACATAGCACCATTTGGCGTGCCATATCTTTATGGAGTATACATGAATAGTATATCTTTATCTTAGAGAATTTTCTAGGCATATAAAATTCAAAAATGACAAAACAAAAGTGCCATGAGTCAAAATGATATTACATTCAAAATTCAAAATTAAAATGTTCAACCATATACATACAAAAAATATTTATTGGTACTTTCTCATAATTTAGCAATCAATAGTGCCAATACTAGATAATAGACTCATGTACTACTTTTCCATGATATAGATAAACATAGATCTTTGGTCAAGACACCTTATTGGTAATCATTTCTCTCAAGTTGTGGCTCATGTGTTGGGTTTATAACTGGAAGAAACTCAACAATCTTATTAGTTCAATCATCTCAAACACATGTATATAGGATTGTTTTTGAAGTGATCCATTTTTTTATGAATTTCCTTCTACCCTACATTTTCTCGAGTAGCCAAATGAGTGCATTATGATTGTAGACCAAGATTTTTTCCTTCTTAGATCCTATAATTAATTTATCTTCAATAAAAGAATAAAAACATAAATGCCCCAATTCCTCTCATGGGACAAGGCACTACTTACTTGTAGAAATAACCATACAACAAATACTTATATCTCTAGAACATGCCCATTATGAACCGATTACAAGTATATTGGATCCTTTCCAAACCACCCACGACACAAAGCCTCCATGTTGTAGAACACTCATTACCCACACGAATTAAAAACAATGAAATCAAGCACAAATAAAGGATACTTATAGGATGGTGCACCCACACCAAGAGCAAGAAGACCCCTACCCCTACCAATTCAAGCCACTCTTTTGATCTCAAGGTCAACCTTAACACCATGACGATTGTGTTATTTGCAAGCACCAAGAGAGGTGACAAAGCTAGTCTTCTTGCCTTCCCTAGGTATTGGAACATGTATTACGGGCAAATGATAACCCTCCCATACATAAACTTGAAAAATTATATGGATTCTATGAATATTGTGAATTTTGAAGATGATGCTTAATGTGATCCAACTAATGGAATTTACATTTTACATGAATCACTTCTTATATTGTATTGGAATTGTGTACATGCCCCCGGATTGATACTTACGTTGGGTCACTTGTACCTTACTTTAGACGATGTACCTGGCATGTATATGACTTGGATTGAGCCTTGTTCCTTTCGAGGATGTTGAGGAAGCCCCTTGTACACTTTATGGAGGTCATCCCACTTATATGAGGTCATTGGGATACTTTTGAGATCATTACACCCTTTGGGATACAAACTCAAAATCCTCTTCATCCTTTCAATCTAGGAATAGATTTATCCTTCTAGGTCCTTGGTATTTTTGTTGCTACACCCTTAACCTCCCAATATTTCCATCTTTTTCAATGCCAAATTTGCAAAATCCCTTTGCTCCAACAATTTTTTGAACTTCAAATCCCCTTCACTAATGACTAACCTACCTCTTTATTACCTCCTCCAATCGTCGGTTTCCTCTAGGGAATCTAAGAGAACTCACAAGAAATTGTTGTCAAGATATTTACATCCGTAGTTGTTAGTTTTCACTCAACCACATTGCAAAGGGTGTAGTTGTACTTCCTCCTAGTCACCAAGCTTATTTTTTCCCCACAGTAGTACTAATGTGAAGTGTGGAGGGCATGCCTCTTTGATTTCAAACCCCATAGTCTATACCTTTGCATCCACATTGGTATATAGATCCACATCAACACTCCACTTCACTTTCCTTTGTACTTAACATATCCCCTTACTTTTTATGTGATTTATGCTATGTGCATCAGCCTTCCCCGTAGTCTTTACATCATGTCACCCTTTTTCCTTATCCTTTTGCTTGTATATGCAAAGTGAAAAGTGCAAAGATATGAACTTCCCTTCACTACATTCTTAGCTCTGCATGCATAAAACTTTATAAGGAAAAATAATAGGATTTTGGCCAAACTTGCAAAGGAGGTTTTGTTGAAGGCCTTAAACCCTGTAAAACTGTAGCTTAGAGCACTAAAATTGAACACAAATAATAATAATAATTAAAAATAAAAAATAAAAAATAAATAAAAATAAAATAAAAAATAAAAAAAAACCATTAAAGAGAACCTTCTTTATTATTGATCCATTTAGGATTCAACCACACATCCCCATTGGGAGTCTTGTGGTCTATAAGCTTCATCCCTTTCTATTTTTTCCACCTCTTCAAGCAATGGAAGTTGGATGATGCATAATGTAGGAATGGATGAAGTTGTGTGAAAATATGGGATGTATGTTGCGTTCACAACATATATTCACAACATGTGGGTTCATAATTAAAAACCCCCCTTTATGAATGAATTATGTGATAAGTTATTGGTCAACAAGGTGAAGCCCACGTTATCCTTATGAGTATTCAAGATGTGTATGGTGGTCTCTATAATCATAAAAGTTTACTATGTTAGAAATGATGACATTTGATTCAATGTTGTATAGGTGTACTAAGTGAACTATGACATTTGCATGGTATTTTTAAAATTTGGGTCATTTTGCAGTACTGTACACATAGTAATCTATCAAGAAATCATTTCTTTGCTTAAAACCTCTTGATCCTTCCCATATCTAGTTTTCATCAAAGTTGAATTTCTTGCATTTCATTTTCCTCTTGCAAGGTTTAAAGAGTTGAGTCAAAACGCCATCAGTTTCATGACCACTCCTTTGAGTAACAACATCCTAAAATCAAGCGCTAATTAAATTTATCTAGCAAATTTTCTAGGGATCTTCAAACCCATCTTAGCTTAGGTGTAGATCTTTGGAATAGGATTGTGAGAATAACTTTCCAAAGTTGCTAAACAAACATAAATCCTTGAGTTAGGGAGTGAAATCCAGTTGCTATATCACTGAGTTTGGGAAGCCCTTCTAACAAAAGGGTCAATCACGAGGTCACATTGGGGCCCTCAGAGTAATCAACCCTGCTTTGTTGGTATTGGTTTCAACTGCCCCCCCTCTGCTTTGGTATAGTAGGTGGTACCATAGAGGCCATAATCTTTTAGACTTCCTACACAAGGTGACAACACAGGGAAGATGGTGTTGTACCTGGGATCGACGTTGGCTAGACTAACTCAGACTCCTTGGAGGGTTTCCCACTACTCGTTGAGGTAACTTGCACCAAGGCATTAGTTCATTAAGAAATTTGTCAACTTAACTTTCCCACTCGCCAAAACTCATCCCGGCCTTCGTGCATCAATTTTTCGATGTTGGATTCCATCACCAACTAGCGCTTCTTTGTGAGAAGGTTTGTTTGCATGCTTGACTCCTATATTAATTAGTGTGTGTTGTTTTTTCTCCTTAGTTGGCCTTAGGATTGAGTTTGTGTCTAATGGCATCAGTTTTAGGTTAATCCCTCATTTGATCAATACAAAATATGGATACAATTAAAATAAAAGGTAATAAAGAGGTAACAAATAGCTCATACCTAACTTATGTCTTATAATTCTCCAACATTATTCTTTACACTTAGTTCAACAAACACCAAATGGAATGGTTTACACAGGTCAATGGAGAATCTAATTGGAAAATTCAAAATATTATCGTAAACCCACATCTCACATATTTGTGCATGCACCATAGATTCACAATCTTTCATGAAGAGGTCCAGGAGAAATGCCTCCATCAAAAATTGTCCACATCAGAATTGTCCACTACTTCCGAGGGATTGTAACCGGGAGTGAGGGGTTCTCTAGATAAAATCTTATCCCAGGAATCCATCGGAGTTGACGGTTCCACAATCCGAGTCTCGTTTTTCGTTTTATCACCAGTTGCAAGTCGCATCCCAAACCATTTCGGGGACTCTTAGCAATTACTCCTCGGGGAATAAAAGCCCAACAGAGCAACATTTTTGATCTCCCTGAGATTTTTCATGCTTGTTTAGGCATGGACTAGGTGACCACATTTTCCATCCACTCCCGAGGCATGCTTTCATAAATTGGACCCCTAAATCCAAATGTTGCATTGCTTCTTACTAAGAAAAGTACTATCGAAATCGATGAAAAAAACAACTTCTGATGGGGTGAAACTGGGTGTGAGGGGTGCTCTAGCTAAAATACTATGCTAGGAATCCAACAGGGACGATGGTTCCTCAATCTGAGTCTTGGTTTTTTTTTTTATGCCTAGTTGCAAGTCGCATCCCAAATCATTTTGCGGACTCTTGGCCAATTCCCGCTCAAGGCATAAAAGACTAACAGAGCAACATTTTTGAGTTCCATGAGATGATGAAATCTTGTTTAGGCATGGACTAAATGACCAAATTATATATCCGCTCCTGAGGCATGGTTTCGTAAATTGGCCCCTTAATGATGCATTGCTTCAAACTGAGAAAAACATTAGTTGTTGAAAACAATGAGTAAAGCAACTTCTGAGGCATGACACCTGTGAGTGAGGGGTGCTCTAGATGAAATCATATACTAGGAATCTATCGGATTCGACGGTTCCTCAATCTGAGTCTCGATATTCGTTGTATGCCCAGTTGCAAGTCGCATCCCAAACCATTTCGAGGACTCTTGGCCAATTTCTCCCGAGGGCATAAAAACCTAACGGAGCAGCATTTTTGAGTTCCGTGAGATGATGCAAGATTTTTTAGGCGTGGAATAGGTGACTATATTTTCCATTTTCTCCCGAGGCATGGTTTCATAAATTGGTCCCCTTAATCCAATTGTTGGTTTGCTTCAAACTGAGCAAAACACTAGTTCTTGAAATCAATGAGTAAATAAACTTCTGAGGCATGGAACCAAGGAGTGAGGGGTGCTCTAGATGAAATAATATCCCAGGAAAACATCGGAGTCGACGGTTCCTCAATCTGAGTCTTGGTTTTCATTTTATGCTCAGTTGCAAGTTGGATCCTAAACCATTTCAGGGACTCTTCTCAATTCCTCCTCCGAGCATAAAAGCCTAACAGAGCAACATTTTTGAGCTCCCTGAGATTTTTCATGCTTGTTTAGGAATGGAATAGGTGACCACATTGTCCATATGCTCCCGAGGAATGGTTTCATAAATTGGGCCCCTAAATCCAAACGTTGCATTGCTTCTTACTGAACAAAGCACTAGTTATTGAAATTGATGAAAAAAACAACTTTTGAGGGGTTGGAACCGGGAGTGAGGGGTGCTCTAGCTAAAATCCTATGCCAGGAATCCAACAGAGACGAATATTCCTCAATCCGAGTCTCAGTTTTTGTTTTATGCCTAGTTGAAAGTCACATCCCAAACCATTTCGGGGACTCTTGACCAATTCTCGCTCAAGGCATAAAAGACTAACATAACAACATTTTTGAGTTCCGTGAGATGCTGCAAACTTGTTTAGGCATGGACTAGGTGAAAAAATTATCCAACCGCTCCCAATGCATGGTTTTGTAAATTGGCCCCTTAATCCAAATGTTGCATTGCTTCAAATTGAGAAAAACACTAGTTGTCGAAATCAATGAGTAAAGAAACTTCTGAGGCATGGAACCCGTGAGTGAGGGGTACTCTAGATGAAATATTATCCCAAGAATCCATCGGAGTCGATGGTTCCTCAATCTAAATCTCGATATTCGTTATATGCCCAGTTGCAAGTTGCATCTGAAACCATTTCAGGGACTCTTGGCCAATCGCTCCTGAGGGCATAAAAACCTAGAGGAGAAGCATTTTTGAGTTCCGTGAGATGCTACAAGATTGTTTAGGTGTGGACTAGGTGACTATAGTTTCCATCCTCTCCTGAGGCATGGTTTCATAAATTGGACCCCTTAATCCAATTGTTGGTTTGCTTCAAACTGAGCAAAACACTAGTTCTCGAAATCAATGAGTAAATCATCTTCTGAGGCATGACACCTAGGAGTGAGGGGTCCTCTAGCTGAAATATTATCATAGGAATTCATCGGAGTCGACGGTTCCTCAATCTAAGTCTCGGTTTTCGTTTTATACCTAGTTGAAAGTCGCATCCCAAACCATTTCAGGGACTCTTGGTAATTCCTCCTCGAGGCATAAAAGCCTAATGGAGAAGAATTTTTGATCTCCCTGAGATTTTGCATGCTTGTTTAGGAATGGACTAGGTGACCACATTGTCCATCCACTCCCAAGGCATGGTTTCGTAAATTGGACCCCTAAATCCAAATGGTGCATTGCTTCTTACTGAGCAAAGCACTAGTTATTGAAATCGATGAGAAAAACAACTTTCGAGGGGTTGGAACTGGGAGTGAGGGGTAATCTAGCTAAAATACTATGCCAGGAATCCAACAGAGATGACGGTTCCTCAATCTGAGTCTCGATTTTTGTTTTACGCCCAATTGCAAGTCGCATATCAAACCATTTCAGGGACACTTGGCCAATTCCCGTTGAGGGCATAAAATACTAACGGAACAACATTTTTGAGTTTCATGAGATGTTGCAAGCTTGTTTAGGCATGGAATAGGTGACCAAATTATCCATCCGCTCCTGAGGCATGGTTTCGTAAATTGGCCCCTTAATCCAAATGTTGCATTGCTTCAAACTGAGAAAAACACTAGTTGTCGAAATCAATGAGTAAAGAAACTTCTAAGGCATGGAACCCGTGACTGAGGGGTGATCTAGATGAAATCCTATCCAAAGAATCCATCGGATTTGATGGTTTCTCAATCTGAGTCTCGATATTCGTTATATGCCTAGTTGCAAGTCGCATCCCAAACTATTTCGGGGACTCTTGGCCAATTGCTCTTGAGGGCATAAAAACCTAACGGAGCAGCATTTTTGAGTTCCGTGACATGATGAAAGATTGTTTAGGCATGGAATAGGTGACTATATTTTCCATCTGCTCCTGAGGCATGGTTTCATAAATTGGACCCCTTAATCCAACTGTTGGTTTGTTTCAAACTGAGAAAAACACTAGTTATCAAAATCAATGAGTAAAGCAACTTATAAGGCATGGCACTCGGGCGTGAGGGGTGATCTAGATGAAATCCTATCTCATGAATCCATCGAAGTTGACGGTTCCTCAATCCGAGTCTCAATTTTTGTTTTATGCCCAGCTGCAAGTCACATCCCAAACCATTTCGGGGACTCTTGGAAATTCCTCCTCTGGGCATAAAAGCCTAACAGAATAGCATGTTTGAGCTCCCTGATATTTTTCATGCTTGTTTAGGCATGGAATAGGTGACCACATTGTCCATTCTCTCCCGAGGCATGGTTTCATAAATTGGACCCCTAAATCCAAATGTTGCATTGCTTCTTACTGAGAAAAGCACTAGTTATCGAAATTGATGAAAAAAACAACTTCGGAGGGGTTGGAGCTGGGTGTGAGGGGTGCTCTAGCTAAAATCCTATGCTAGGAATCCAAAATAGATGATGGTTCCTTAATCTGAGTCTCGGTTTTCATTTTATGACAAGTTGCAAGTCGCATCCCAAACCATTTCGGGGACTCTTGGCCAATTCCTGCTCAGGGCATAAAATACTAACGAAGCAACATTTTTTAGTTCCGTGAGATATTGCAATATTGTTTAGGCATGGACTAGGTGACCAAATTATACATCCTCTCTCGAGGCATGGTTTCGTAAATTGGCCCGTTAATCCAAATGTTGCATTGCTTCAAACTGAGAAAAACACTAGTTGTCGAAATCAATGACTAAAGCAAGTTCTGAGGCATGGAACCCATGAGTGAGGGGTGCTCTAGATGAAATATTATCCCAGGAATCCATCAGAGTCAACGTTTCCTCAATATGAGTCTTGATATTCGTTATATGCCCAGTTGCAAGTCCCATCCCAAACCATTTCGAGGACTCTTGGCCAATTGCTCCTGAGGGCATAAAAACCTAACGGAGCAGCATTTTTGAGTTCTGTGAGATGCTTCAATATTGTTTAGGCATGGACTAGGTGAATATATTTTCCATCCTCTCCCGAGGCATGGTTTCGTAAATTGGACCCCTTAATCCAATTGTTTCTTTGCTTCAAACTGAGCAAAACACTAGTTCTCGAAATCAATAAGTAAAGCAACTTTTGAGGCATGGAACTTGGGAGTGAGGAGTGCTATAGCTGAAATATTATCCTAGGAAACCATCGGATTCGATAGTTCCTCAATCTAAGTCTCAGTTTTTGTTTTATGCCTAGTTGCAAGTTGCATCCCAAACCATTTCGAGGACTCTTGGCAATTCCTCCTCGGGGCATAAAAGCCTAACGGAGCAACATTTTTGAGCTCCCTGAGATTTTGCATGCTTTTTTAGGCATGGAATAGGTGACCACATTGTCCATCCTCTCCCGAGGCATGGTTTCGTATATTGGACCCCTAAATCCAAATGTTGCATTGTTTCTTACTAAGAAAAGCACTAGTTATCGAAATCGATGAAAAAAACAACTTCTGAGGGGTTGGAACCGAGAGTGAGGGGTGCTCTAGCTAAAATCCTATGCCAAGAATCCAACAAAGATGATGGTTCCTCAATCCGAGTCTCTATTTTCATTTTATGCCTAGTTGCAAGTGGCATCCCAAACCATTTCGGGGACTCTTGGTCAATTCCCGCTCAGGGCATAAAAGACTAACAGAGCAACATTTTTGAGTTTTGTGAGATGCTGCCAAATTATCCATCCTCTCCCAAGGCATGGTTTCATAAATTGGCCCCTTAATCCAAATGCTTCATTGCTTCAAACTGAGCAAAACACTAGTTGTCGAAATCAATGAGTGAAGCAAATTCTGAGGCATGGAACCCATGACTGAGGGGTTCTCTAGATGAAATCCTATCCCAGGAATCGATCGGATTCGACAGTTCCTCAATCTGAGTCTCAATATTCATTATATGCCCAGTTGCAAGTCGCATCCCAAACCATTTCGAGGACTCTTGGCCAATTTCTCCTGAGGGCATAAAAACCTAACGGAGCAACATTTTTGAGTTCTATGAGATGTTGCAAGATTTTTTAGGCGTGGACTAGGTCACTATATTTTCCATCCTTTCCTGAGGCATGGTTTCGTAAATTGGACCCCTTAATGCAAATGCTGGTTTGCTTCAAACTGAGAAAAACACTAGTTCTCAAAATCAATGAGTAAAGAAACTTCTGAGGCATGGCACCTGGGAGTGAGGGGTGCTCTAGCTGAAATCCTATCCCAGGAATCCATCGGATTCGATGGTTCCTCAATCCGAGTCTTGGTTTTCATTTTATGCCCAGTTACAAGTTGCATCCCAAACCATTTCAGGGACTCTTGACAATTCCTTATCAGAGCATAAAATCCTAACGGAGCATCATTTTTGAGCTCCCTGAGATTTTGCATGCTTGTTTAGGCATGGACTGGGTGACCACATTGTCCATCCGCTCCCGAAAAAAGACTGCACCAATTTCAACTGCACATTGAGTTTAACAACCATTACTGCACATTAAGTTAACCATCGCCATAACTAACTTATTATTCAACTTGGATTGAACAAAACTAATATTTGTACAGTTCTACTCTTGTCTTGAACAAAACTAATACTTGTATAGTTCTACTCTTGTATTGAACAAAATTAATATTTGTATAGTTCCACTTTTGGCTTGCCTTAGACATATTGCCAACTAAAGCACCCAAGATTTGCAACACACCAATTGATGGTTGGATTTCTTAATCCATAGCATTGACCCTCATCTTCAATGGACATTTCTTATAATAATTCTAATTTGCACAAATCCAACAAACAACAACCTTACTACTATTTTTTTTCTTAGATCCATATGATAAATTTATCATGTCCTTAGTGTTATCACATTAATATGTCCAAAATCAAGAGGGATATCACATTAAAATAGGTGGTTGACCACTAATATTGGTAATTGCACCCTAGTCTAATTGTGCATCCAAAACTAAAGATATAATTCTTTTATTTAGAACTTTGAACATAGAAAAAAAAGTTCATAAATTAGAACTAGGATGATGATGGACTACTAACTAACAATACGTGCACATGCAACTGAAGGTAAAACCAAACAGGCACCTGTCAAATATGTGTTCGTCGAGTGAGGAAAGCTTAGGACAAATAGAGGCGATCATTAATGATGCAAAAGAGAAGATTTTGAAAAAATCAGGAGAACAAATAACTGGTACACCAAGGTAAATTACAATATTTTGATTTCAATATCAGCTTTATTTTTCTTTAGATCTAAATAAAAGTATGGTTATATATAACATACTTGAAAATTTTGATGATAGGTTGCCTGACACTTCAAAGGAAACCAAAGCAAGTATTTTCAAACATGGCCAACACAAGCTAGGCCTAGGCGACTACTCGAGGTTACAGTCATGAATCATAAGTACCCAAACATCTTAAGAATATTATTTGTATCACCTTACAACTTTCAGGTAATTGCAGCCAAAAACATTAAAAAACCATACCCTTATGCAATGCAGGGCGATGACTTTGGAACTGAAACCATGGAGGAAGACCTCCAACTTGGCTACAAGTATGGTTATAAAGTTGTGGTTGATCGTAGGAAAATCATGGGGCAGACCCCAAGATCCAATTTGCGGGATAAGGTAAATAAAAATTAGTCCACATTAACCTTTAATTACTTATAAAAATACGTAAATGTTTGATATCGTCCATAATGTAATGTCTTACTTTGTTTTAATCAGGGGAGAAGCAATATCAACAAAACCATTAGTATTGGACAACAGAGCATTGATAGTGCAATGCAGCCAGAAGATCATGGTGCTCCCCAGCAGTCCCATCCCAGTGAGGTGCAACCCCAATATGTTCATGTGACTGAGGCCCACGACGGTAAAATGTCTATATATTAATCATATACTTAATAATTTTGTACTTATAAATTTTGACGTTTCAATGCTAGAGAATATCATAGTTGATCCTCCTCGACCCAAAGACCAGGTGAACAGACCAACAACCATTCCAACGGTGTCGACTAGAGGACCAGGTAAATTATTACATTACACAGTTTTTTTTTAATATTAATGAACTACTTCAATGATATTTAAAAATTGGCCATATAAATTTAATATTTTTTATTTTTGTAGGCGATGGCCCCTCACAGCAGCATCCACACCGTGGGTACAAGACCAGACGTACTCGACGTGAAAGGACTGAAACAACACACTACTGCATTTGGGTCAAATTCCGACGGCGCATTCGACGCAATTGCCACTTTCTATTGTCGGACGACTGACAAACCTCAGACCCCCTCAAACGTCGTTTCACATTACGTCGTTTTTCCGACGACCTAATTTTCGTCGATATTGCGACGTTTCAAACGTGGCAAGTGAGACGTTGCAAACGTCGCAAGAGAGACGTTTCAAATGTCGCAAGACCGACGTTTCAAACGTCGCAAGACCGACGTTTCAAACGTGGCAAGAGAGACGTTGCAAACGTGGCAAGAGAGACGTTTCAAACGTGGCAAGAGAGACGTTTCAAACGTGGCAAGACCGACGTTTCAAACGTCGCAAGAGAGACGTTGCAAACGCGGCAAGAGAGACGTTGCAAACATGGCAAGAGCGACGTTTCAAACGTGGCAAGAGCGACGTTGCAAACGTGGCAAGAGCGACGTTTCAAACATGGCAAGAGCAACGTTTCAAACGTGGCAAGAGCGACGTTTCAAACGTGGCAAGAGAGACATTGCAAACGTGGCAAGACCGACGTTTCAAACGTCGCAAGTGAGACGTTGCAAACGTGGCAAGTGAGACGTTTCAGACGTGGCAAGAGAGACGCTTTAAAGGTGGCAAGACCAACGAAAGGAGGTATTAGCTCCGACATGGTTGCTATGGGAGCGACACTCTTGACCGTCGCAAGAACGACGTCCATCAGGTGGCAACAGCGACGACCAGGAGTTACTAGCTCCGACGTGGTTTCTATGGGAGCGACAATATTGGAGGTGGAAAGAGAGACGTCTTGGACGTGGCAATAGCGACGGGAAGAGAGTGAAAGACGTCACAATTGCCACCTTTGTGTAGGTATTTAAAAAAAAA
>ML822156.1:47263-72569 GCA_009831015.1 Picea engelmannii | reverse complement strand
AACACTCATTGTTCTAATGCTGACATAAATTCAAATCTTCACTTTGTCGATTAGAGGGCACAATAATGGAAACAATGAGAGAGTTTTGACCATATGTCAACTAATTTGTCCCTTTAAAAAAACTTCATTGATGTGCAAGGGAGTACTGTGTCTATGAGAGGCCCTACATGAAAGTAAAAGAGGTCAATATGTAAAATAGGTCCTACATATTCAAATATTGATAATTAGTTCATGAAAGTGTCCTACATATTGAAATACAAATTTGGTGGACCCAACAGACAAATTATTTACCACAACGCCTTTCGCACAAAATGACACTTCCATCAACAAAGAAATAGATGGGATAGTACGTTGAATTCATTGAGCCAACACAATGGACTCAGCAGTTGACTAGGATGGAAAACCATGAAAGAATCCAGAGACAAGCTCTATTAGGGGGCCACAATAATCCTTGAAACTCCAAATAGAATGGAGAAGGCTTTGTTTTTCAGTGCCCCTCACAATGAGCTTCGCCAAAATTACAACTCGTGTTTTTTGTAATATATGTTATTACATATATGTGTAGTAGAATATACATGTATGTTTTATTACACATATATGTAATAAAATATATATGTTATTACACACACACACACACACACCGTAACACATCAAATATGTTATTATATCCCAATTCCATATTACAATACTTGACCCACATCCACCTGCAAATATAACAATAGACTAGACCCTATAACAATAGAGACTTGGGACCCATTTGGATGAGAAGGAGTATGAATTGAGACCCAATTGGCCGACTTACTTAAGTCATTAGATAAATAATAACATAAAGAGAAAACATTATTAAACCCATAAACACTTAACAATCAAGTGCTTTTATAACATATTGTATTTGTAGATGATCCGTTGCTAATTTGAAATCATGCAATAGGATTTGAACTTAACCTTGTTGTTACTTTTTATTGCACATGTAACCAAAGTATGGCAATGCCAAGTGCCTTTGGTTGTCTTGGATGATGCCATCATTTATTATCAATCCCTATGAAGCACCATGAAAGTGTAGGTTATGCCAAGTAGGTTTTGGTGTTTGCTAGTATATTGATTATGTCTTAGTGGTGCTTTTATCATTGTCATTAGAAACATTTTAGGGTGGGGTTACTAATACTAAAGGACTTCATTTATACATGAACTAGGTTATATTCATATAATGACGATGATACTCAAGATGATCATGATGGCAATGCCCCTCTTAAATTAAATACAATATTTTGAATGTTTGGAACTCTTAGATGGTTATGGTACCTTGGAAAAATTCAATTTTCATTTTCATTTATAATAACCATGCAATATTTGGTGAGGGGGATCAGAATCCTAGGATGTATTTCTTCAAGGATTTACAAGGAAAATTTATACCACAATGAATTAAGGGTTCCACTTGTGTTAGTTATGGTAGGTTTTGACTCATTCATTGCTAAATCACAATTTAATCGATTCAACTAAACGACCTTAAAAAGAACATGAATTAGGTTTGATTTCATGATATGTACATGAACATCATAAAATTTTAACATCATAAATTCATATCTCACCTTTAAATATCTCACAAATCCTTATTTAGGTAAATCATATAACTTGACTATGGGATTCTAAAAAGGCATATCACTTGGCTTTTCCTACTCACCTACTAGGAAAGTCAAGGTACATGAGAAGTACCCTAGCATACATTATCTTCTACTAGGTTATCACCAAAACCTTACTATGAAATAATCACCAAAACCTTAACTCACATACCTTCCTTATATATATCCTAACCTTCCTTAGTTACTGAAAGTATATATATGGTTCCTTAACCTAATTTCTAGTCTAATAACCCTTATTAGGTATAATGGAAGGGGGTTACCCTATTATAACCTAGTCTGAGTTGCACTTACAAGTAAGCCTCCCTCTTAACACATATATCTCTTTTTCTATCCAACATTATTATGACTCATTTAATTATTTTATTAGATGAGGTATCACACAAAAGTATGATGGATATATCCTTCTATTTCATTGAGATTTTTATCCTCTTGATTAAGTTGTTAGGTCAATGTTTTACTAAATTAGTTATAGAGAAGTATTCCCTTCCAATAACAAAGGATATTTCAAGTTCAACATGTGGTAAATTAGAGGCTATTGAATTATAGAAGAATGATAAATGTTAAATGATTTTGACCTTTTGTGATTTTCCCTCACTAGATTCTATCTAGAAAATCTTTGTTGAAATTTCAATTTTGGATTGATGAATTGGTTGTTTTTACTAGAAAAATGGATTCAGCACCCTCGAATACCCCTACTCCACTTGGATTATGTAATGTTAGCATTTGATATCTACGATTTCATCAATCCAAAATGATTCCTTCCATATTTGAAGCCAAAAGTTTCAATTCCTCGTCCCATTATTTTGAATGATTGCAAAAGGGTGACCTCATTAGACATATAGATTACACCCTGTCTTATATCATTGTATTTTTTAGTTCTCTTTAAAATATCAACTTGTATGCTTTCAATGACTAGAGATAATATAAATAGAAAGCTCATTTTGGTCTTTTAATAGAGGTCAACCAATGGAAATGGAATTGGAACTTGATCAAAGTACTAGGTGAAGTCCATGAGATACGAACATTGACCAAAGGTAAAACTTCTCACTCTCTGATGCTAGTCCCAAACTCGTTGTAGTATCCAAATTTAATTCTCTTGCTAGAAAAAAAAGGTTTTTATATACATAATATATAATTAAATAATATCCCATGTTAACTAGGTTTGGTTAGTTGATAGGTAAAGAAAGGGTCATGTGATTTTCAACAAAGATTCAAGATTTGTTTGGTTGGTAGGTAAAGAGGGGATGTTGTGATACCCCCTGCAACATGCCATTTAAAAACATGTTTGTTTGTCATGGATAATTCACCCTCCAACATGTAGTTTAAAAAGTAAGATGGATAAACGTTCTATGACATTGATTTTTTCCCCAAATGTGAGCTATTTCTCATGTAGTCATAAAAAATAATGTTAGAAAGGTAAGTTTTCAAGGAAATTAGCCTTGTGTATAAATCATTAAACAAATAAGAAGACAATGGCCTTGCCCAACTAGATTCCCACAAGCTTTGGACTTAGAATGATATTTCTAAATATTCCCAATAAATAGAATGGCCCTTCATTTTAAAGATTCCCACAAGATTTGGAATGTGGATGATATTTAAATATTAATAAAACCAACTGTGATGAAAATCCATGAATGCATCTAGAGACAAACCTTCTTAGGGAGTCGTAAAAATCCTAAAAATTTCGAGTAGAATAGAGAAGCCTTTGTTTTTCAATGCCTCTCGTGATGAGCTTAGCCAACCTTACAACTTATATGTTTAGTAAATATCACACATATAAATATATTTGATATGTATATGTTATATAATTTAATAACATATCCATATCAAATATATATTGTTACATATATATATATATATATATATATATATATATATTTTGGTTGACTCATTGAATTTCTCCTATGCCAAGCATTCATCAAAATATGTTCTTTTCACTATGTTAAGGGATTCTACAACTAGAACTTGTCTTTATTGGACAAGACATCTTCTCTAGATATCTTAGTGTAACCATAAAAACCCCAATTTAATGGAGCATTCTTCCTCCTAGGTTAATGCCCCCTTGAATGTGAAAATAAGACCTTCAGATAATTATTTCAACAAAAGACATTCTCTATTCTATCATACTTGAATTTTTGAAAATAGACGAGGGCCTATTGAGATGAATTGATATACTAACTATAAATATTTGAGGGTAACCCTTGATTGGATGTGACACTCCATATTTGTACTCTTGAAATCAAAACTAGATGGTGCTTGATCACATGTAGAGCGATCTACCCATACCTTATTTACTTCAAAGAATTTCCCTTTGTAAAATGTTTTCAAGAATATAATGAACTTCACAGCCTATAATATTCTTCCAATATATGCCCCCTTTCTTCAAAAATAAAATTTTAATTTTTTTTTAAATCAATTGTTGTCGTCACAATTGGGACGACCCTTACAAATTTTGCGATGAAATTGCTATAAGAATTACGAAATTGTTCGTCGCAATTGCAATGACTGATACAAATTGTGCGACAAACTTGTTATAGAAATCACGAAAATTATATATCGATTTCATCTCTATATACACTGTGTTCATCACAATTACGATAACCAGTACAAATTGTGCGACGAACTTGCTATACAAATCACAAAACTTGTATAGCGATTTCGTCACTATATACACTGTGTGCGTTGCAATTGCGACGACCGGTACAAATTGTGCGACGAACTTGCTATATAAATCGTGAAACTTGTATAGTGATTTTGTCTCTATATACACTGTGTTCATCGCAATTGCGACGACTGCTTCAAAAGATGATTTGTTGCAAATTTTTTACTTACTTTGCCTATATTGTTGAGTGTGCGACGATTTCCCTATTGTGCCTCTCTTTCGACTATTTATTTACTTAATCGTTTTGGCGACGATATTTCTTTTTATGTCGCAATAATGAAAAATTTCCTACTATCGTCACTCTTGTGGCGTTAATCCAGGTTCACCACACATGCCACGTCACATGAAACGATGTTTGGGAGACTCAAGATTCATCGCAATATCGACGACATAATGTCGCAAGAGCGTCGAAATAACTGTCGCAAAATGACCCAAATTTACTAGTGACCAAAATAAGCATAATCGAGCCAAACTGCCTGACACTCCGGAGTTAGGACCAGAGCACAAGAATAATCGCAGGAAAATGAACAAAAATCATGAGAGGTCATCAATGTAGATGAAATCCCATCACCAAATACCACAGCAATTAACCCCACACCCGTGGTAGAAGAAACCCAATAGAAAGCACTTAAGGGAATGAATGTGGATATGCCGACAGAGGAGCAAGATCAAAAGAACCAGGGAATAGGAAGCCAAGTGCAACCAGAGAACCCTGAAGAAGCCCCGAGAGTCAATGGAACGACTACAAATCAGGAAGCAACGGTCGAGCCAGACGAATCTCAGACAACCGTGTCGGACCATCCACAAGAGGGAGTAGTGGAAGATGTCACGAGTTGGTCAAAAAAATATGTTGAAGAACGACCAATGGAGGTTGGAACCTCGAGTCAGACACCACCGAAAAAGGACAAGCAACAGGTACCTAGATCACCACGCAAGCAACCTGTCACAACCATTGTTTTTTCGCGTATACCAGAAGGGGTACGGGTGAAATCATACTTAGTAGGTTATGTTGAGAAGCTCAAGTACTCATACCATGATGTAACAGACACGAAAGGTTCTCGGAGTTCACGAAGAAAGTCTACCTACAGACAGTGGACCTAGATCTATTTGGGGAACCGATTCATCAACCACTCCAGTGGGCAGCAGGGTTAGCAAAAATGGGCATTTTAGGTCTATTGGAACTACCACACTTTTGCAGAGGATAGTATGCTAGCAGTTGTGTCAAATAATTGATGGCAGTAACACATGGCAGAGATATATGGTTGGACAAGCGTGTCTCAATAGATGTAGAGCTCATTGGGCACATTACAAGGCTTCCATCACGGGGCATGGACCCACACAGTTTCTCGACAAAAAAACAAAGGAGAAAGCACTTGTGGAGGAGATGAAAAAGAAATGTGGCACTGAAAGGGGGATGTGAAAAATCATCATCAAATCAATCAGCGACGTCGCGACAAAAATGGGCGCAAAAATCATTGCCTGCAAGATGCTAAGAAAATTCCTCAAGGAGGAAGTATTGACTGGGGTTGTCGCAGTTGTGAGGGAACCACAATCAGCTGGGACCCTTACCTTTTGAATCTGTTTCTGGATGACTGCAAGGATGTGCAAGATCTGGGAACAAAATTTCACTATTCATGGTTGCTTCTGTTTATCACCATTATGGGATGGAAGGAACCAGAATATGCATTTTTCACCACCATACCTGTCACACACCCACTACATCAACTTATATTTTTCGTCTTTTTCTTCGAGGAACAAAATCCTTGACACTTCTATGGAGCCTAGCGCAGACCCTCTCTTCCCTTATCCTCCTCCAAACGACTACAATTTGGCCTTAGCGCAAGCGCCTTTCACAACTCGTGAGTCAGGAATCAAGACTCTCGACTCCCTTTTCTCCAAACACCGATACCCGAGATACTATACGAGTATGGCTCCCTCCTCACTAGTGCCTGCTACATGTAACCGCAGGCTAGGCCAAACACTAGCACCACTTGCAACCTCGCCAGTTGAGGTGTTGAGCTCTCGTGCTCCTCCTTCACGAATCCCCGAGACGTGAGAGGTCAATGTTGCGTGGAATCTGCCAAAGCGACACACACAAGCCACTTGTCAACCTCGCTATACACTTCTCATGAGTTGTTTCGTCGCCGCCCGTCGCATGAGACCTCGACTCTCGACGGCTCATGGCCTTAGCGATCAAGGCACAACTTATTCATCCTACGAAACTTTGAGCCACGATAAGTCAATAGTGGGTTGACTCTTTTCTAGTGTGATACGTGTCCACCACTGGTCACCCGCTTCCTAGGTTAAATACTAGCACTACTCACATCTCGCGACTTCGCGAGTTGGAGTGTTGAGCCCTTGTGCTCGTCCTTCGTGAGTTCCCGAGATATGATAAGTCAACAATGGGTTTACTCCTTCCCAGGTGACATGTGTCCATCACCTGTCACCCGTTCCCACCTTTCTCTGGGTGCTTGTTGTTACGCCACCTGTCAATCACGCGGTCCCCACTTATGAATGGGTCACGTGTTTTCACGAGCCCTCGATGCTCAGCACTTCGCAACTTCTACAATCTAAAATAAACTCCCTCAAGTTTCGAACCTCCGATAGGCGATAACCATGAAAGTTCTGATCCAACGGTTCTCCCGTGCCTTGGATCCAATGATCACGATCAAGTCGCGATCTCGCAAATCGTGAGTTCATGCAGCCCTACCCTTGACCACTCCAAGTCGCGAGTCAACGAAATTCTACTCTCTTGCCTATACAAAGGCTAAGATTGACGGTCAATAGGGCTCCGTCAGATCCTTGAATCTACAGTCTGGGATCCCATCGCTACATGTGAAGGTCGAAAGGGTCGAGGTGTTAACACCTACGCTCCTTTTCTAGATCCATCGATCTCGACAGATCTGGGGTATTCCTGAAAGGTTTCTGACCGTTCGTCTACCAAATGATAGGGTATTCTCTCTTTCTATAATTGGGCTCGCTATCCCTTCTGAGCTTGAATCACAAAATTCAACTTCTTGGGGCTTCAAACTCCCACAACTCCGAGACTTTAGAGAGCTATACTTCCTTGTATAAGGTTTCTAGACCCATATTGCATGAACCTTCATACAGTTCTTGGGAAATCATCCCTAATCTCAATCGAGTCTCTGGGTAAAGGTTCGACATGGTTCCAAGGTTTATGGGGTAATCCCCAGAGAAGAGTACTCTCAAGGGGCTTTCCCGGAACATTACGAGAGTCGAGCAAACAAGACAATTCTTGGTGGAGCGAACTCATGCCCCAAACTTAATCATTTGTACAGAAACCAATGATGGCATGTAAGTTCACACATACATCCATTATTTCCAGTCTAACACACCAGGAAATCATTGTACACAGAAATTATTATGGGCATATAAACATAAGCATGTATTCATGATATTCAGTTCGAAATACAAGGTATAAAACACTTATCAGATCTACTAGGCGTGATGAAATTGCTGAGAGGGGTTCTCGTTTCCACCCAACCATAGGCTCAGTGACTCCAAACGGATTTACCACTAGCCACCCCTGTTACACATCGAAATTACTCACTTCGATAGTGTCGCAAGTGTCATCATTATAAGTGTCGCAATTGTCGCATTTTGCTCACAAGTGTCGCAAGTGTCAAAGAAAGTATACTGCCATGATGCCTATGTCATGCCTATAATGACATGAGAAGGACACTTGAAACACCTCAAACATCTGATTTGGAGGAAGAGAAATGATTCAACAGGCTTATGAACCTCTTGCCATCTGAAAGCACCCAAAAATCTGAGTTTTTGGAGGGGAGCGCTCCCTTATACCTCTCTCAGGAGTGTTGGCACCCCCCCATAAGCTATCAGGGAGTGTTATAACACTCATTTTCCCTTTTGCAATATCACTCCTACCCTAAAGAGTGTTGGCACTCCCCTATACACTACTAGGGAGCGTTATAATGCTTTGAGTGTCCTTTTGAGGGAGCGCTACCTATTCTGGGCAGCAGTTGATTTTTTGAGAAGAATGGGGGAAGGATTTTTTCATTATTAGAAGGCATTTGAATTTGAATCCTCAATCAAGCCATGATCTTAGGGTAGATCCCTAACTGAAGAAGGAAAATCCTCAACTCACCCCAAAGATATCTCAAGTTGTTGAGCCTCTACAAGGCTATATAAGCAAGCTTTCTTATGGTGAAAGGGGAGCTTGATGGAGAATCATATTAAACTTATGATCTCATAAGTGATACACAGTGAAGTGGAGGCTAATCAGTGAAGCTATCGTCATTCAGACCGTGGATCTTTTGAGAAAGGGTTAGACAAGGAGGACTTGGCAGAACTGTCACATTCCATCTACGATTGTAAGTAATGTTTTGTCCTCATTAATATAATTTGCTTGGCCCGTTTCTTTCTAATTCGTGTTCAAAATCACATGAATTTGTCTCTTTAGTAGATAGATCTATTTCAGACTAATCTTGATAGAGTAGGGAGTGGTCATACTTTGTTTGTCTACAGGATCCATCGAGGAGCGAAAGATTGGAGCTCAACTCGGAGCGTGCAGGGACAAACACCGGTAAAAGGTACGTCTTTCCTCCTTCCTCTTCATGCATTAGTTTGTGTAGACCTAAAAGGAAGTCAGTGACCATGATAATCACTTTATGTCTTATAGTTAAGAGTTTATCTCTTTGAGGAGATCTACCTATCCGCAGGGAGATTTTCCTTCAACAGAAATTGGCGACTCCACAGGGGAATTGAATCGAAACTTTTGTTTTTGATTTTTTCTCATAGACCTTGTCTTAACCTTTGATTGATTTCAGACCTTTTTCACCCCTTCATATCTGATTGCACTTGTTTATTGACTCTTTACCCCATCACATTCAGCTTGACTGTCAAAATTTGACTGAAATTTTGGGTTTTTGGACATTTTTATGAGGATTTTTAGCCTGGCGCCCCTGTTCCCATGTTAGTAGAGCGCCAACACTCCCTGAAGGTGTTGGAAAGAGTGTTATAACTCCTTGGTGTCCCTTACACCAGAGCACCAACCCTTTTTTGCACAAATTCTCTTCAAAATTGCATTTTTTGGAGGTCCAGATCCTTTTTTTTCACTTGTTGAGTTGCTTTGTGATACAATGATTCTTCCTTTGACCTTTGACATGCTTCATCCTAAGAAGTAAACACCTTGTTGTTCAGATTGTATTCCCTTATTCATTATTTTTGAGTTTTTGTTGTTGAGAGCTTGAAATCAATCCACTATTTTCTTCTCTCTTATCCGACTGAGCGGGAACTCCAGTGAAGGACATCTGAAGTCTGTGACTCTTCTAACTTGGTTTTTTGAGGTCATTGTTCTTCGAACACCTCATTTTTGTGTGAATTGTTTGATTTTTCTTTGTTATATTTTGTTTTTTGTTTGCTTCTTGTTTCAATCATAGCAAGAGGGTGTGTGTCATGTGTGCGAAATCTGATCATGCTTGTCTGAATCTCCTTGATCTGAAAGGGTAGTTGGTAGGAGAAGTCTTTGCATTGGATTAATCATCATTCGCATAAAAACGACAAAGATACATTTTAGTGCTTGATTTGCATATTAGAAGGCATTTTTGAAAATGTTTTAGCATTGCATTGGATTCGATTGAGAACCAATTGTTTGAGGACTTTTCATATTAGTGTTTGAAAGTGAAAATGACTCCTTCTCTTTCCCTTAAATAGGCGTTCATTGAAAAGAAACGATTGATTATCATATTCTATGCATCTTTTTTGGCATTGAGTCATCATTCCATCAGTTTCACTTTCATGCACCCTTTGAGTAAAGAATAGCTATAAAACAAACGCCAATTAAAAATTATCCAGAACATTTTTTGTTTTTAGGATCTTCCACCAATAGTAGACTAGGGTTAGCACTTTGGATTAGGCTATGAGTATAACTCTCCAAATTTTTCAAAACAAACATTTGCATCTTGAGTTAGGGAGAGTTAAATCCAATTGTCATATTGGTTTTCTAGGATCCCCCTCTCACACAGGGGTTACGCACGAGGTCGCATTCGGGCGAATTACAGAGATTATCCCTTCGTGGTTCAACTGTTTGTAGTGGTCGGATCATATATTGGGGGTCACTGGAAGGTATACCCATGATTATGTGTGGGAGCCTTTCGGGTTGATTTTGGACTTGTTATCCTGCCCATACGTTTCGGATCGGACTATTGATTGTACCTGCCTAGGGACTCACTACGAATTGACGTCTTTAGTTGCCATAATATTTAGGTACATACACAAGGTGACGGTGAAGGGAAGTCTCATTGTACCTGAAACAGACATTGGTCAAACTCACTCGGGCTCCTTGGAGGGTAAATCCACAATTACTACGTGGAAGCTTGCACCAAGGTGAAAGTCCGTTAAGCAGGTCGCCATTGTAATTTTTCCACCATATCCCAACCCCTTCTCGACTTGATCACGCGACGTTGGATTTCATCACCAACTAGTACGGTCATCGAGAGAAGTTTTGTCTGCTTGGTTGATTCCTAGATTTTATTAGCGAGTGTTGTTTCTTTTTGTTAGTTGGCCCTAGATTTTCAGTGTGTTCTGTTATTCTATACAATTTAGCCTGTAGACGATAAAGGTCTTCGCCAATCACGTAGGATGTAAGGGTTTCTTCCGGAAGGCTATTAACCCTTACCTCCTAACCCTCCAGAAGACAACTACCGTAGAGAGGTAGAAAATCTATCTAACACTGGAAGTGCTATTGCTCCTTCGTTAGATAACTTAGAAGATGCTTTGACCACGGTTGACAATCCCACCACACCTGCATTGGTAACTCCTCTCGAACCACTTTTGGTTCGTTTAGACTCCCTTGGGAATGTCATAGATGAAGAAGTCCCACGATTACCGGAGAGGATCTTTACCGAAACATATATGGGATCCACAGAACCAATATTTGGTGATGAGTATAGGACCCCTGTTTGTCCTAGCACCGCAGTAGAAACCAATCCCACACCTGATCATTCTGTATGGAGGACTTCATCGGGACGCGATCTCTATGAACATTTCAAATCTATTCGACAACCCTTTCATCCTCATGACCCTCCTAGTGAAACAAAACCATCTGGTCAAACCATGAATCACCCAGTCGATCAGGTTATTCACCCTACTGCTACACCATCACAAGTCCATCCTAATGTTGGACTCATCACCACTACTCATCCCCAAAGCACTTCAATATCTACCCCTGTTTCTACAAGTTTTTACTCTACATCTCCACATGTTCCACACGATCTTGCTGGGACATCTTCTCACCCGAGAATGCAGACCCCTGCTGGCCAAACACAACCAGCTGGAGGGAAACCACCATCTAACGAACCATTTCCTCTTAGAGGACTACCTTTCCATGGAGGGCCTACCCCTCCCGGGGGATAGTCCCCTTTTCATGCTCCTCCTGGAGGGAAACCTCCGTTTTCCAGTCAAACCCCAGTCATACATCCACCGTCGGCAGGGGGGAAACCCTCGTTTGTTGGAAACCCTTCATAATCCTGGGGAGTATCTTCAGGAGGTACTTTTACCCAACCCCATGTTGGGGGGAACTTGTATAGTAACCCACTAGGAGGAGTATCGAATCCTGTCCCTTCCGGAACATCTTACGGGCAATCTTATCCAGGCGACATCCAAAACACCACCTGGAGTTCTCCGGGACCACAGTCTTATCCGCCCCATGGGCCTCATGTGTATCCACCTCCAGGATATACTCCTTACTATTCTCAAGGGAAATTTTTTTATCCTCTTCACGGGAAAATAAATCACCCGGCCTATGACGTTCAAAACCCACCAGGTTATGCCAATGTTTCTCATGCACCATTGAATCCTTCTTATCCTGGCCAACAACAATTGTATGTAGGAGGACTTACTGGTTACAACTATCCACCTAACCCATTCTATGGTCCTAATGGTGTTCATATGCCACACCAGTATCATTCACAAATTAATCGAAAGCTACCTTTCCTTGCGACTCTGGATCTCCTAGACTTGTCTCAGTTAACTAATGATCCTATTTCTCATTCACTGGTTTGGCCAGTTATTCCAACTAAAATTCCTTCTGATATTCCAAAATTTGACGGAAACCCTGGTGAAGATCCAAACAACCATGTGATGAATTTCCATTTGTGGTGTTCATCAAACTCCCTCATGGATGATTCTATACATTTGCGTCTTTTCCAGCGAACACTTACTAGTTCGGCAACAAAGTGGTATATTGAACTACCACGTGCTTCTTTTCATGATTTCAATTCCCTTGCCATGTCTTTCCTCACGCACTTTCAACTACCTATTCGCTACGAGACGAGTACTGAACTCTTGACCTCCCTTCGTCAAACTAACTCTATGCATATCTCTGACCATATTCATGAGTGGAGGCGACGACGAAGGATGATAAAGGTAGTCATTCCTGACATGCTCTTGGCGGAATGGTTTACTAAATCATTGTTACCCCCAATCGCTCGCGATGTCGCTATGGGTGGTGCGGTCACTGAGGAACAAGCCATTGCTTGGGCTCAATACTTAGACTTGGTTTATTCCCAATCTGGTACTTTGTATGATTTTCTTCCGAATGTTTCTCGAGCTAATACCGATCCTTCTAAGCCATCATCCTCATCTCATGCGGATTGTGTTATCGGTTCCGTCAAAACTCAATCCTTTTCCAAATCAACTACACCCTCCTCTACCTCCCCCCAAACTCAGATCTCTGAGGTGAATGCAGTTCAATCTACCCCTTCACAACAATCTGGAGGTAAGAAGAAGACAAAGAATAAATCAAAAAATAATAATGAACAACCCAAAAATCAAACACCTGCTACCAAAAAGCAACCACAACAGAAACTGAAATTACTGTGTATCATTTGTGGTGACGATCACTACACTCGATATTGTCTTCTTCGCAATGAAGTGGCCAAAATTTTCTAAGGGAAGTCACAACCCACTGTGCTTACTCAACCTTTTCCACAGCAACAATCCATGGTTGCTCAAACCCCCTCTCCTGGGGGCAGTTCTAGCGATCCTAATGATGAGGCCTCGTCGAGTGCACATATTTATATGTTTAATGGGATGAATTTGACCACTCGCTCTAAGACCTACGACACACCAGGTAACCCTGACAAAGGAAAAGACACTAATGGTGCCAGCACTTTACCGGATCCATCATCGTCCTCTGTTAGTCTTCCATTGGTTAATCCTCCATCTGGACCACTTAAGATTGAGAAACCCACGTTTGACTCTATCTTACGCCCTCCTAAGAGCACTATCCACAAATCTACCTTTAATCCTAGTTCACGTGTCGCCCAGATCTACAACATTGTTGAAGATTTGGCTCAAGCATCGTGTGCTATGTCTGCGTTAGAAGTTCTACAACACTGCCCCAGTCAACGTAGAATGCTCTTGACTGCTCTTGGCATTGTTGATCCTGATTCATCCAACCAGATCATGTTTAACTTGGATAATTATGCGTCTCGACTCTCCCACCAACTTGCTTTCCAAGTTGATGTTGTTGTTCACAATCAACAAATCCATCGAACTATTCTGGATGAGGGAGCCTCAACTTGTGTCATGTCTTTAGCGTGTTGGAAAGGTTTTAAATCACCAACACTGTACAAAGCCCCAACGATGTTACGTGCCTTCGATGGGTGAGGTTTTCATCCCCATGGGCTTTTACAGTCCCTGCCCATCCAATTGGGTGGAAAAATTGTTACTGTTGATGTCGAGGTGGTTGATGCTCCCCTCGATTACAACTTGTTACTCGGAAGAAGTTGGTTTTATGCTATGACTGTCGTTGCCTCGTTAGTTTTCCGATGTGTCCAATTTCCTCATAAGGGAAAAGTTGTCACTGTTGATCAGTTGGATTTATGCACCATCGATGCTTGCGTTCCCGCTACCAACAATATTCCTTTCTTGGGAGACCACAAGATCACATATGAAAGCGTTGGTGTTGGCTTACTGAAATATTCTAGCCTCATGGGTACCTTCCCTACACCACTTCCACCTACTACACATCATATTTCCACCGTCGACATGATTTCGACCACGGCTTATCAATCTTTGGGATCATCTAACCCTCGGATTGTACCTTGTTCATTGGAATTCGATGCAATAAGTGACACCGTGCCACTTAGTCCAGCCAAAACATCATACGTTCCTATCTCATCCGCTTCTCCCTCGTCGGATTCCCAACATCTATTGGCACTTGACAGTTCCTCGATGCAATCACGGTTGAGTTCCTTGTCGTCTGCGATCGCTTACATTTCCCCAACTTTTCCTTCGGATGAATCTATTCCGGAAATGTTTCGCATTGACAAGTTACCTCAGGATAATAATTGTCACCGATCCTCTTTTTTTCCCCCTTGTGAAGAAATTCAGGCAGATATACCGTCTATCTCCCCTCCTGGTTTTGATTTCTCGTCATCTCCCATGATTTCAACTTCCGACGATTTGGATCCGGTAGTGGACATGGTGATTTATTTGGTAGGATTGTTGGAGCCTGATCTCCTTACTCCTATCGCGGCCCCCAACATGTGTTCCTTCTCGAGCGATTAGCTTCCATCCAGTGAAGATATCCTGGAGGCCATGACCGTGTTTTATCTGTTGACATGGTACCCTTCCAGAGAATTATCCTCTTGGAAGCCATGATCCAGACAAAACCACGAGCATAGTTTCTCTTCTCTGTGGCAAGCTTGTTAAAAAATGAAACAGAGGTCCTGAGCATAGTTCTTTTCCTGTGTCAAGCTCGTTAAAAAATGAAACAGTCACCTCTCTTGAACCTTATTTTCATCCACCTTTCTCATTTTTCCCATCTGCTAGAGAAATTGGTGATAACATCAAACTCGGTGAATGAATTGAAGCTTGGAGGGCATGTCTCCAGCCTTTGCTGATCATTCTGGAGCTAAGCCACCAGCTTTCAAGCCAGGGGCATATCGAGCTTAGTCTTTGTTCTTTCTCGTGCTCGTAAATACATGAGAATGCATCTGGGTAGACTTTTATCTCTTTTTCGGACCTGTATGGATACATGAAAAAGGAACCCCCTGGAGTCTCCTTTAAGCTCTTTTCAGACTCTCTAAACATGAAAAGATTGTCGAGTGATCTTGCTTCCTTTCCCACTCGTTAAAAGGTTTGAAAGGGCATCTTTCGAGTGATAATTTATCTCTTTTTCGGCCTCGCGAGACTAACATTACGAAAAAGGAACACATTGGAGTCATATTTAAGTTCTTTTCAGACTCTCTAAACATGAAAAGATTACCGAGTGACCTTGTTCTCTTCACGCTCGTTAAAGTATTTGAAGAAAACGTTTGTTCAGTGATAGTTTATCTCTTTTTCAGTCTCGTCAGACTACTTTACGAAAAAAGAACTGAGAGAGTTCTCTTTTTAGTGTTTTTCTAGACTCTATAATCATGAAAAACCTTCAAGTTTTCTGTCTTTGGACTCGCTAAACAAAACATCGACAGACCCATATGGGATCGAACCCTTACTTCTTCCAGTTCATTAAACAAAGGAAGAGGAACTTACTGGAGGTGAGTTTTATCGAGCATGTGTTATCCTCCTCGATCTCGTTAAATTAAAAAGAGGTACTTGTCTATCTGGATGGGAGGAAAATTGAAAGAAGCAAACCAAGAAGTTTTTTGAGAACATTACCAAGTAACTCTTAGAGTCACCCTTGAACATGGCACTTTGTCTTTTGCACACATTATAATCCGTTGAACCTCTGCACTGAGCCAATCCTCTGAGTGTCTTTGACTCCTCTGGGTCACCTGACGTAAGTCACAGCATCCATTGCATCATCAAGTTTTGGTCCATGTCATGTTTTTGTTGTCGTGCCTCAGTGTTCAAGGGAAGTATCCACCTCGAGAGTCAGTCGTCACAAATATCTTGTCTCACTGCCCATGTCAGTCCATGTTCATTTGATCTACCAATTACACTCTATGTTCATTTCGTGTTGTTGATGGGGGATACATTAAGGCCCTCCTTCAATGCGTCTATTCCTATCGACTTCAACACATTATCCAGGGACTAGACTTAGAAACTAGTTAGTACTTTGGGACCTGCATGCCTCAATGGCAGACCTCCTCACGTTCGACAGTGGGTTTACATCATTGACCTCTGATCGGATGATTCCACAAATGTTTGACTCCAGCTCATCCATTCACATTCGTTGGAATGTACTAGGGTACCTTGGGAATCATTGACATTAATGGTGATCTCCCTCGTGCTTGTTAACGGTTTACATCATTGACCAGTAATCAAGTGGTTTCTGTCATGTCCGACATTAGGACATCTATTCACATGGTTAGATTCATACTACATCGGGATCGGTAGGAAGACCCTGGGTTGAGTGATCACTTTGATATGTACTTTTCCCAGGTTACGATGGAGTTTCTTTTGAACAATGACACATATATTGTTACATATATCCACTTTGTATTGGTCGTGACTATGTCTTGTCATCTCGTAGATCCACTGTGTATTCTTCATGGCTACGATCAGTTCAGGTCATGGGAGTATAGATCCATAGTGTATTTTCAGTGGCTATACCTTTTTATCAATACAATTATGGATCTGCAGTGTATTTTATGGCGGCCATACCTTGCAAGTCTTTATCACCCAAGCATAGGTATGCATGCCTTGGGTTTGAAACATGTCATAATATGTGTTGGATGTTGTGTGCAACTTCTGTCAGGTTCTTTGCATCTATACCCTTGCTTGAAAGTCTAAAAATCATTTCAGTCATCAGTTCTCATCTTCTAACTTCATACTTTGGGGGGAAATATGTTACACATCGAAATTATTCACTTCGATAGTGTCGCAAGTGTCTTCATTATAAGTGTCACAAGTGTCGCATTTTGCTCACAAGTGTCGCAAGTGTCAAAGAAAGTATACTACCATGATGCATATGTCGTGCCTATAACGACATGAGAAGGACACTTGAAACACCTCAAACATCTAATTTGGAAGAAGAGAAATGAGTCAATAGGCTTATGAACCTCTTCCCATCTGAAAGCACCCAAAAATCTGATTTTTTGGAGGGGAGCGCTCCCTTATACCTCTCTCAGGAGTGTTGGCGCACCCCCATAAGCTATCAGGGAGCATTATAACACTCATTTTCCCTTATGCAGGAGCGCTCCTACCCTCAGGAGTGCGGGTGCTCCCCTATACACTACTAGGGAGTGTTATAACGCTCTGAGTTCCCTTTTGAGGGAGCGCTACCTATTCTGGGCAGCAGTTGATTTGTTGAGAAGAATGGGGGAAGGATTTTTTCAATTCGAATCCTCAATCAAGCCATGATCTTAGGGCAGATGCCTAACTGAAGGAAGAAAATCCTCAACTCACCCCAAAGATATCTCAATTTGTTGAGCCTCTCCAAGGCTATATAAGCAATATTTCTCATGGTGAAAGGGGAGCTTGATGGAGAATCATATCAAACTTATGATCTCATAAGTGATACACAGTGAAGTGGAGGCTAATCAGCGAAGCTATTGTCATTCAGACCATGGATCTTTTGAGCAAGGATTAGACAAGGAGGACTCGGTAGAACGGTCGCACTCCATCTACAGTTGTAAGTAATGTTTTGTCCTCATTAATATAATTTTCTTGGCCTGTTTCTTTCTAATTCGTGTTCAATCTCACATGAATTTGTCTCTTTAGTAGATAGATCTATTTCGGACTAATATTGATAGAGTAGGAAGTGGTTGTACTTTGTTTGTCTACAGGATCCATCAAGGAGCGAAAGATTGGAGCTCAACTCGGAGCGTGCAGAGACAAACACCGGTAAAAGGTACATCTTTCCTCCTTCCTCTTCATGCATTAGTTTGTGTAGACCTAAAAGGAAGTCAATGACCATGATACGCACTTTCTGTCTTAGAGTTAAGAGTCTATTTCTTTGAGGAGATCTACCTGTCCACATGGAGATTTTCCTTCAACAACCCCCGAGCTAGACCATGATGCTTTGAGGTTCAGTCTCCTACTTCCAGCTCAACAGAAATCAAGGACGAAGGTTACTCTCCTTCTCCTGATACAGGAAAATAATCCAGGATGAAGGTTACTCTCCTTCTCCTGATGCAGGAAAATAATCCAGGATTAAGGTTACTCTCCTTCTCCTGGTACTCAGAACTCCCTGCATTTCCAGGGTTTCTCCAGTTCTCTTCCATGATCCCCGTCGCGTGCACTGCTCTCCTCTCCTACCACATTTCCTCTCTTGCCAATTTATGTCTGCAAGGTTGCATGTGGCACGAATTCTGTCATCCGTGGTCAGGTCTGAGGGCTGTTACGGATGGGCAGTTCACCCCCATCCCCTCATTAACTCTTAAGGAGCCTCCCCACCTACCAATCTGACGGGAAATTCATTCCAGGATCAGAGAGTTTCTTTGGTTTGTGAGCAAGTATAAACTAGTACGGTACTGGCTCGGTGGAAGTTAACGCAACCATTCCAGGTCCCTTCCACCACCTCTCATTAGCCATTGTGGTCTCTTTTATCACATCACCCTCTCAGCAGTCATGCAACACATATTCATTATATAATTTACATTCATCGACCTTTTATGCAAAGGTCCGTCAAATCAAACATTCACATCTTTGAGTTTGCCATAGTTCTTGGCCAATATAGTTATTTTTACAGACTGGGGGAAATAGGGTGTTACAATTCCCTCCCCTTTAAAGGAACATCGACCTCGATGTTCTATCTATCAATATGACGTGTATGTTCAAAAGTAAACAAAATTGGATATGCTTGTTTCAAGGTATCTTCCATTTCCCACGTAGCCTCATCTGGGCCAAAATGTTTCCACTGCACCTTGACCAGTGCAATGGTTCAGTTCCTGAGTGGGGTTTCCTTTCTATCCAGTATGCATTGAGGTTCTGGTAGGAATTCTCCCTCTGGTTCCACCTGGATCACAGACCAGTCAATTATATGATTAGAATCGTGTACATATTTCTTCAATAATGAAACATGGAAAACATTATGTGCTTTTACTATGGGAGGAAGTGCTAGCCTATATGCTACAGGTCCCACTCTATATAGAACTTCAAAGGGTCCACAATACTGAGGTGTCAACTTGGCACAAGCTCCCATCCTCAAGGAACTCTTCCTGGGCCTAACTTTGAGATATACGTGGTCTCCCGTCTTGAATTCTCTCGGATTTCTCTTTCGGTCAGCGTAACTTTTCTGTCTATTCTGAGAGACCTTCAGATTTTGTTTTATCTGAGTCACTTGTTGTTCCATTTCTTTCAACATGTCGGGTCCAATAGTAACTATGTTCATGGGATTACTCCAACTGACTGGAGTATTGCATGGTCTACCATAGAGGACTTCGAAAGGGCTCATCTTCAGGGATTCTTGGTAGCCATTGTTGTAGGCGAATTCCACCAGTGGAAGAAAATCTTCCCACTTCTTGGGTTGATGCATTACATGCATTCTTAGCATGTCTTCCAATATTTGGTTCACTCTTTCCGTCTGTCCATCGGTTTGAGGATGATAGGAGATGCTAAACAGTAATTTGGTCTCTAGACCAGCCATCAAGGATTTCCAAAAGTTGAAAGTAAATTTTGTGTCTCTGTCAAACACGATCTCTTTAGGCATACCATGTAGTCTGAATATCTCCTTCGTGAATATGCTGGCAATATCTATTGCCTTGCAAGTCGATTTGATGGGGACAAAATGGGCAGACTTGCTCAATTTATCCGCCACTACCATGATGGCGTCATTTTGTTTGGTCGATGTTGGTAATCCGGTGATGAAGTCCATGGAAATGGTTTCCCACTTCCATTCTGGGATTGGTAGAGGTTGTAATAATCTTGTGGGGTGTCAGTTTTATGCTTTAACCTATTGGCATTCTATGCATTTGGCTAAGTACTCAGTTATGTCTTTCTTCAATCCAGGCCAATAGAATTGTTTCATGGTGGCTATGATCATCTTCTGGTATCCGGGATGACCAGTATATGGTCTTTTATGTAGTTCATCCATTATGAACCTCTTCAAGTCATCACATTCTGGAATATACAATATGTTTTTGTAAGTTAGCAGACCTCCATCTACCATTTGATAGCCTTCATACTTTATTCCTATGGGTTCTTTCTCCAGGTATGAGGTCACAGTCTGGAAGAATGTGTTTGTTTCTTGTGCATTCTTGACTATTTCCTTGACATTTGTCTCGCAGGTGCTCACCGCTGCCAGATGAATTGTTTTCATATTTCTGATAAGGGCATCGGCCACCTTATTTTCCTTTCCCTTGATATGTTTGATTTCGAAATCAAACTCACTAAGAAGGGCCATCCACATAGCTTGTCTAGCATTGAGTTTTTGTTGGTCAAATAGATATCGCAATCCACAGTGGTCTGTCATAAGTACAAATTTTCTTCCCAAGAGGTAATGCCTCCACATTTTTAAGGCGTGCACTATGGCGGCCAGTTCTAGATCATGGGTCACATAGTTGACTTCGTGCTCATTCAATTTTCGAGATTCATAACAGACTACACTTCCTCCTTGCATACGGACTCCTCCGAGCCCTTCCTTGCAGGCATCTGTGCACATGAGGAAGTCATCTTCGGGATCGGTGATCTTCAACACGGGTGCGTGGGTCAGTAGATATTTTACGAATTGAAATATTTCTTCAAATTCTTGTGTCCACGTGAATTTATCTCCCTTCTTCTGGAGGGCAGTGATCGGACAACCAATCTTGGAGAATCCTTTTATAAATCTCCTATAGTATCTTGCTAAGCCCATAAAGGATCTGATATCTGAAATGTCCTTTGGGGTAGGCCATTCGATGATAGACCTGATCTTGTCAGGGTCTACTACTACTCCTTCTTTAGATATGACATGGCCCAAGTAATGTATTTGCTTCTGGAAAAAGTCGCACTTGCTAAATTTGGCATAGAGTTGATGTTCTCTTAACACTTGAAGTACAAGTCTAAGACGTTCCTCATGTTCCTCTCTATTCTTGGAGTAAATTAATATATCGTCAATAAAAACCAGTACAAATTTGTTTAGGAATTTGCTGAGCACATTGTTCATCAAGCACATAAAAGTGGCAAGGGAATTGGTTAATCCGAATGGTACTACCACAAACTCATAGTGACCATATCTCATCCTGAAGGCAGTTTTGTGGATATCTTCACCCTTTATTCGGACATGATGGTATCCAGATCTCAATTCAATATTTGAGAAGATGGAAGCATCTCCCAATTGATCGAACAGGTCATCGATCCTGGGTAAGGGGTACTTTTTCTTTATGGTTACCTTGTTTAGTTGTCTATAATCTATGCATAGTCGGAGGGTACCATCTTTCTTCTTTACAAACAGAACTGGTGCTCCCCATGGAGACATGTTGGGTCGGATATAGCCTTTGTCCATCATTTCTTTTAGTTGTAATTTAAGCTCAACTAGCTCGGGTGTGTTCATCCTGTAGGGTGTCCTAGACACTGGCACCGCTCCCGGTGCAAGTTCTATCGAGAAGTCAATGTCCCTTCTCGAAGGTAGACCCGGTACCTCTTCTGGAAATACATCTCTATATTCTCTTAGTGTGGGGTGGTCTTCGAGGCTTGGTTTGTCATCTTCAACTGATTCCAACACCTGTATCGCATAAAGTAGACATCCCTTTCTGCAATACTTTCTCATTTGAAGGGTTGATATTTGTCTCACCAAGACAGGTTTTTGGATCCCTCGAAGGGTTATCCTTCTTCCTTATTCACCTACACATTCTAAAGTTTTATGGTAATAGTCTCGTCTGGCTTTATATGTGGCTAGTCAGTCCATTCCAATCAACCGGTCATATGATCCTAGAGGTAGTATGTTAAGGGTTGCTTGGGTGGGGAATTCACCCATAGTGAATTGGCAAGTTGGTATGACCTCCGCTACCTTTCTTTTGGTGCCAGTGGCTAACTGTACCAACCATCGCTTGGCGTGTTTATGTGGTTGTAATTTACACTTATCAACAGCCTTAGGAGCTATATAACTCAAATTTGAACCAGGGTCAATTAGAATAGACACTAGATGGTTGATGATCATATCTTCCATCTCCACCACTGAAGCTTGGTGGTCAAATTGTTTATTATCCAAGGTTGCATAGATTTGTGGCACACTCCTAGCCATGTCATTGATGGTGGTAGCTTCTTGAACATTGTAAATTCTCTGACTGTTCTGTTGTCGGTGTGGGCAGTCCCTCAGTAGATGTTCTTCTCCACAACCCCAACATTTCAAGGGTGCTCTCTTTGGGTTATCAATCTTTCCTGGGGTAGATCCAGAAGGTTTATTTCCACTCTAGGAGGGGAAATTCTGTTAGTGTACACTTCGGTTTGGGAAGCTCATCCTTGAGTCCTTTTTATAGTTTTTAAATATTGGGGATTTAAACCCCTTTTTTCTGGAATCCTGAACTATTCTTCTGCTTCCAGTTTTCACGGGTTTTTGTCCGATGCCCCAGTTGTTCATAACAATATCTTTCCTTTCGGATAGTGTCTTCTAGGGTCTTTGGCTCATCAAACTCAATCCTGTTCTGATAGTCGTTAGGTAGTCCACTGATGAATCGTTGCACCTTTTCCTTCTCTGCTTTTATATAGGGTACGTACCTCAACAATTCAAGGAATCTGCTGACATATTCCTCTATGGTGCGTTGCCCCAGTTTGAGTTCATAGTATTCTTTAGTCTTTTCGTCAAAATACTTTTTCGACAGATACTTCTTTCTAAAGTATTTCTCAAACCGTTCCCAAGATAGGTCCTCTTCGTGAATCCCTTTTACATTCTTAAGGTCTTCCCACCAAATGGAAGCCTTTCCATTCAAGTTGAAAGTGACTACTCAGGATTTCAAGTTTTCTGAGAAGTCACGAACTCTAAAATACTTCTTTAGTCCAAGAAGCCAGGCCTCTGCTTCCTCCCCTTTCTTTATTTCACCATCGAAATAGGGTGGTTTGGCCTTCTTGAATTCTTCAAGATTGTGAATTTTGGAAGGCTTTCGCTTCTTCTGTTTTCTTCAGGAATAAGAACTAGTTATGTTACTAGAATATCCCTCCAAGTTGCTAGTTTCCTTTCTAGAGGAATCATCCTACGCTTGTCCCTTATCTCTAGGGTGGACCTTTCTCGAGGTGCTCTTCCCAGTGTGGCCACTTAAAATACCACATTTATGTATCTCAGGTGGACTTCGACTTTTCTTTGTCTGTCGTAGGTTGGCATGACTGGTGTCAGGTTCATGCTGCAATTGTCTTTGTATGTCGGATAAACTCTACAACAAGACTACATTAATGTATGTCTTCTTCTCTTTCTCTTTTATCAACCTCTCGTTGTTAAGCCCTAATATTGGCTCATTACCCCTTAATTGGGGCATATTATATTAGTAATGTTATTTTATTTATGTCGGCTTTAGGCCATTATTTGTAACTATACCTCCTAGTCTCCTATATATACCAAGGAGACATTTTCATTTTGAATCATCTTGTACTTGAACATTTAAGTGGGGTAAAAGGAGGTTTCCCCCTCGAAGAGGCTTATTATCTGAAATTATCTCTTTTTCAAGGCATTGAGTACTTTTTTTTAGGTTTTTCTATGCTATATTGGTATTTGGTTCTTAACATATGGTATCAGAGCTCAAGGTCTTGGGGTTTTGCTGCTACATCTGAGACACCTTGGAATTTTCACTATAATTTTTTTTCTACAACATTTCAGAAGAAATTTCTTGGAGGATACTTAGTAGACGGATCAAGGTACGTTGGGTTCAAAATTCAGCTCCTGTGGCCTACAAAAGAACTACAAAAGAAGATGGGTTCAATGGAAGCTAAGTTGGATACTAAGATGGATTCAATGGAAGCTAAGTTGGATATTAAGATGGATGGTTTAAAAGGGGAGATCATGGAAGTATTGAAAATTTTCGTAACAGAGAAGACACCTGAAAGTGAAAATGCATCCCATAAAATTCATGATGAGGACACAAGGAAGGTGAATCAAGAATAGAGAAACTCCAACTTTGGTTTGAAGAAAAACCACGTTCCTAAGATTGATATGAGGAAGTTTGATGGAAAGGACCCAATCACATGGATACTTCAGATGGAGCAATTATTTGATCTCCATAATGTGCCACATACACAAAAGGTACAAATTGATTCTTTATATTTAGAACCTAATCAATTTGTATGGTATCGATGGATTTGTTCTCGCAAATCACTCGTCACTTGGACAATTTTCACGGAAAAAATGATAGCACACTATGAGGATACAAGGAGCAATACCTTCTTTAGCCAATTGATAAATCTCAGGCAAAAGGGTTCAGTTACCGAGAACATTGAGAACTTCCAAAGATTGAATATAAAGGTAACCAATATTGATGTATTCATAGGAACTTTAAAGGATAACATTCAACATGAGGTTTTCCTTTGGGGACCCAAATCATTGGAGAATGCATTTAAGGTGGCAAGAAATGTTGAAAGTAAAAATATGGCTATGGCTACTAGAAGGACCAATCCTAACATCTATAGAGAGAACAATTCTCTTTCTTCTAAAACACCTCAACCTACAAGGTTGACACCTCAACAATTGGAGGAAAGAAAAGAAAAAGTTTTATGCTTTAATTGTGACAGCAAGTACAGTAAGGGACATAACTGTGGTGAGAAGAAATTATTCTACATAGATTGTGAAGAGGAATAAGAACAAGAACAAGAACCATCTCAAGATGAAACCGTAGAAGCAATTTCATCTGAAGAGTTGACTCCCACGATATCGTGTAATGCATTGGCTGGAATTAGCACTCCTCAAACCCTCAAGATTGAAGGATACGTCAAAAAGAAAAAGGTAATATTCCTAATTGATTCTAGCAGTACTCATAATTTCATTCACTATAAATTAGCCAAAGATCTCAATTGCTTTGTATATCCAACACTAGAGTTTCAAGTAATGATTGCATATGGAGGAACTATCAATTGCTCAGGAAAATGCAATAAGATCAATCTTACTATGGGGGAATATGTAATGAATAGTCCAATGATTTCTATACCCATGGGTGGTGCAGATGTTGTACTA
>ML822156.1:17432-31440 GCA_009831015.1 Picea engelmannii | reverse complement strand
CAGGATGAATGCCAACATCATAGATTTCAACATGGGAGATATCATACTGGATCTAGGATTTGAAGTCAATGTATTACCAAATAAGACATGGCAATGTATGGGAGAGCCCACATTAGGATATTCACCTGTTCAACTGAAATTAGAAAACCAACGCAAATTCCTACCAATAGGTAGACTGAAAGGAGTAACAATAGACCTGGATGGAGTGCGCACTAAAGCAGACTTTAGAGTGATTGAAATAGTGGACGACACAACACCATATCCAACATTGCTTGGCTTGGGTTGGGCGTTTGATAACCAGGCCATAATCAAATTAAAGAACAGAAAAATGACATTCGAGTCAGGAGAATATAGGGTCATCGCGCCATTAGACCCATCAAAAGGGGAAAGGTTTGTAGAATCGAATTTCTTAGACTTAGAGGAAATCAACCAATTGTATAGAACAAGTGTGTGCGATGAGGATTACGTAAACCCAACTGTAGATAGGATACTCAGTTGGAGGAGCATTACTTCATGTGCGAAAGACTCAGATACAGGTTTAGAAAACTGGAAACAAAGGCTACACGACGTTTCCACAAGAAGGTGTGCAAGAATCGATCGCGCAATAATATGGCTAGGAACGGAGATTAAGGAACCACCCAATTTCCACAGAGTGAATGATATAGAATTATTCTTGGCACAGTACGAGGATGAAGTGATATAAAATCAGAGAATCTTAGCACTCGATATAGCACTCAAGGCCACACCTGCAAGATGGTGGGGCACACACAAATAAACAATCACATATTAGTACCAATGTAAGCGGTTATTGCGCTTAAGGTTTGGCGCAGAACAAAAAAGCAACAAGAAACATAAGTTCGATGGAAAGGGGGCACCAGAGGAACACTTGGATAAGTGCAGAATGTTTTGGAAGATGACACCCCTATAAGAATGGCCTCATCATTTCATACACACTTTAGAGGGCATACCATCCAACTGGTATACAGACCAAGAACTGCACAAAGGAACTGCGAGTTGGACGATATTGCAACAGAATTTTACATTCACTTTCTCATTTGAGAATGAGAACCCCAACATAAATAAAACTCTTAATAAGATAGGAGGGGTGATATTCATCACAGAACCAGAAGTCGAACTCATAACAAAAGAACAACAACGGAACAAATGGAAAGTGAATATGTGTCGACTTGAGGAAGTTGAACGATGCATGCCTACATGACCCATTACCTAAACCTTTCACGGATGAAGTGTTGGAGAACGTAGGAGGACACAAAGTTTATTCATTCACTGATGGATTCTCAGGCTACCACCAGATCAAGATAGCACATGAAGACGTATACAATACCATGTTTTCTATAGAATGAGGATCCTACCAGTACACAGTCATGCCGTTTGGACTGAATAATGCACCAACAATATTTTCCAGAGTAGTCATCGTTGCATTCAAAGAATGTATCCACCAGTTTCTGGAGGTTTACTTGGACGATTGGACAGTCTATAGTCTGTTGAAATACCATGTAGAGGTCTTGCAGCTGATGTTAGAAAGATGCAGGGAATGCCATATATCATTAAACATAAAAAAAATTATATTTGGAACACCGTTTGGGATATTATTGGGTCATATAGTATGCAAACAAGGCTTACTAGTATATCCTGCAAAGATTGTTGTCATTGTTAACTTGCCACCACCAAAGACAATCTGTCAATTAAGAGCGACATTGAGACATACAATATACTACAATTTTTGTATCAAAGGGTATGCATAGATCACTGCGCCAATGGAGAAACTGTTAAGGAAAGATACAAAGTTTCAGTGGAATGAATATTGTCAACACGGTATGGATACGCTGAAAGAAAAGATGGTTATCGCGCCAATATTGGTATTCCCATACCGGGAGAAGACATTCCATATACATGTAGATGCATCAACCATAACACTTGGAGCTATTTCATGTACACTTAGATGCATCATGCATACAAGACCACATGCAATAAGTTGACATGGCACACACCATTTAAACTGGTATATGGCCAAGAAGAAGTGGTGCCATTAGAATTTCAGGTACCCAGTCTGCGCATAGCAGTAATTACACACATGACAGAGTGAGTCACAATACAGGAGAGACTAAATCAGTTGATGATCATGGAGGAAGATAAGATCCTAGCAGCATTCCACCAACAAGTTCAGAAAGCAAGAGACAAAGCTTGGCATGACAGACACATTAAGAGGAAAACTTTCAAGGAAGGAGACTTAGTGTTGATGTATGACAAAAAATCCATTAAACATCCAGGAAAACTCAGAATGCACTAGTTAGGACCATATGAAGTAAAAATTTTCATAGATGGGGGAGATGTACAATTGAAGGACTTAGAAGGCGCAGAACTCAAAGGGAGTCGACTGAAGTTGTATAAGGAAAGTCGACAGCCCATAACTTGAAAGTTATCACGCAGAGAGAGAGAAAAAAAATAGGATACCAAACGGTACCAACAGAGGTACAGTGTGCCGAAACGAGAAAGAGCACACACACTTAGGAATACAAACCCGGAGAGGACAAGGCCAACGGTTAGTTCAAAATGGAAACAAGTGGCAAAAGGTAAAGACGACAAAACAAGTACTAAATGACGAGGGCAAGTGGACTTGAATTCCGTAAATGACCGATGGGATGTTGCATTAATCGCGCCAACTGGAGATGACGAGGGAGAGTAATATAAAGTACAAAGGACCCAGAGGTTCATTGAATCCATAATAAAGGTAGCGTCTTTGACAAAATTCATATGATGCCCATACAAAGCTTTGTTGGTCTTGGTGGTGATAGTGGTGGAGAAGATGGAATAGGAATGGATGTTGCTAGACGAGGTGGTGGTTCTCATTCTCGAAATGGAAAGGATAGGACGCGAGAGAAAAAATCTTATTGCGAAATTAGAAGAGACATAGAACAATAGAGAATACGAATCACATAGGAAAGTTCACAGAGGTTGTAGAAGCCACTAAGCTCGGTGGACAATTGAATTTCACCAACATGGCACCACCCACTACTACATATTGGAAAAATTTCAGCAATTGCTTGCGACGAAAGTACTCTTTCATCGCAAAATTCTAGAGAAAAAGTTCAATTTTTAGTTTTTGATCTAAATCCACGTCGTATTTGTCGCTCTATAGAAGGACGCACACTATCGTCGGTGTTGCGACGATAGTCAAGATGGTGGACTGTTGTCTCAATTTTGACAAACTTGTGTTTTTGTCGCAAGAGCGACACTCACTTTTGATCGTTATAAAGTTCGTCACACAGGCTATGAATGCACCATTATAACCGTTCCCGTCTTCGACAAAGTGAAAGTGGCCTAAATATAACAAATAAATAGGTAAAGATATACATATATTTAGGTCACCAAGAGAGACCAAGAACAAGAGATGACCATGCACCCTTATTCCTCCTTGTAGTTGCAATTGCAACTCTCCACAAGACTTGCACACTAACTGGGTGTACAAATGAGCTAAAACATCCTCTATTTATATTAATATGTCCAGTGACTTTTCTGGCTGGGCTGACCTGACTTTCTGGTAATTATATTTTCTATTTATCTTTTTCTTGTGGAGTCGACTTATATTTTCGGAAGATAATATTATAATATTATTTATTTTTCTAGGCCGACTTGTCTTCTAGGGTTCCCACACATCTATTTAATGGTTCAATTGCTTCTGGAATATTCTATTCTAATTCATAATTTACACGTGGAGGTTAATGCCTCCTGCAACTACCAAAACATCAACACACCCTCTTAGCTAGGGAGGTATTAAGTAATATGTTCTTCATGTAGTGGTCTCAAACACATCCATCCATCTCACATGGCATGGGAAAGACTCATATGGTCTTGTAGACCAATCTATAGGTAGCATCACCAAAGTCACACATGTTATCATATGATCAAACAGATCATGTAACAAGTATCACCATCATAGCCGCACATTAGTTATCTAGATGGAAAACACCTCCAAAACTATTAGTTGGCCCTCCAACTAGTAACCTCTGATGCTACTGATTGACACTCTAACTGAGAATAATTTCTGACACTACATGTCAACATCTAGTTCATAGAGAACTGGTAACTCGTCAACTCACACAAAAATTGATTCAAAATTTTAATACTCCCTCTTAACGAAGAAGGTATTCCTGTTGGCACGATCATCATCAATGCTTCTGCACTTCTGCACACCTTGGTCATTGTCGTGTTGTCAATCATGGATCTATATGTCATAGGAAGTTCTGCAGTTTCACTGAAGTAGCATACCAACCTTTATTGGAGTAACATACCAACCCGCGCTGGGGTAATATACCATCCTTCGTTTTAGTAGCACACCAACCAGCATTGGGGTAGCATACAACCCGCATTGGAGTAGCCTACCATCCTGCGTTGGAGTACCAACTTGCGATGGGGTAGCATACTAGCCTGCGTTGGAGTACCAACCTATATTGGGGTAGCATACTAGCATGTGTTGGAGTACCAACCTGCGTTGGGGTAACATACCAGCCTACGTTGAGTACCAACCTGTGCTAGGGTAGCATATCATCTTGCATTGGAGTACCAACCTGTGTTGGGGTAGCATAACAACCTGCGTTGGAGTACCAACTTGCGCTGGGGTAGCATACCAACCTACGTTGGGGTATCATACAAGCCTGCGTTGGAGTACCAACCTACGATGGGGTAGCATACCAACCTACATTGGAGTACCAACCTATGATGGGGTAGCATACTATCTTGCGTTGAAATACGAACCTGCGCTGGAGTAGCTCCCACTACTGGGGATCTCACCACTTCCCTCTACTGGGGAACACATTAATTCTCACGATTGGAGAAAAAACATTTGGACCACTCCAAGATTTTCTTTGACAGAGGCTTGGTCAACATATCTGCTACATGTTCGTCGGTAGCAATATAGTGGAGCAAGTGTCTCGTCATATTCTTCTCCCTCTTGCTAGGAGAATCCTCTGGACACAAATCAGGCTTTGCACATCTCTAGGATATTTATCTGCAACATGCTTGATCTTGTAGATCCACTTGGAAGTCACCACTTACTTCCCTTATGGTCTCGGAACCAAGGAAAATATATGTATCCCAGTCCTTCTGATTGGCTTCCTCCTCGGTCATTGTAGAAAAGTTTACTAAAGCAATGGAATCTTCCCATAAGATCTCACATCTCCTCGAAGGATTTGAAGCTTCGATCTAGCCTTCTCAATCCATGACATTTGTCTGTCAATTCCAGAAGACGTCTCTCTCTTCCATCTGAATCTGAAAGTCTCTGTGTCTCCATTCTCCCTCTTAAGATTGAATCCCTCTGAGTCTGTATAATCTTCGGAGCCATCTGCTCCTCATGATATGGCTCATCAATGTTGCATCCTACAAAGTTTCATGGGACCGCGCTGGTCTCTTCTTAGTTACTGCAACGATTCTGGGTAGGCCCTTCTAGATTTACTAACTCTTCCTGATGATCTAAAGAGTGATCAACTAAACTAAAGGGATTTGTTCGGTCATCTTTGGAGCCTTCTGCTCCTTACAATAAATCCCCATATGACATACTATGTATCTTGCAAAAGTACCCTTCTTCATCTTCTTTTTCTTTGGTACATGTATGTATATGGTCGTGTATACAACGTCTTATTTGGATAGTCTTCTCCATGTCTCAAACTAGAGACCATCTAATATGTTGTATCCTACAACCGTCACTATAGATTCCCTCAGAGTTATCACCTATGACCTTCCCGGAACAAGGAAAACAAAGGGAAAAACAATAGATAAGAATAATAAGTTCTTATAATAACAAAAACAAGAACGAGAAAAATAATCACAATAGCTCCTTCTCAGATCTATTGCTTGTGACATGCCCAGAACAAGAACCAAAATAAAAATACAATATTAAGAAATAGGAACAACACTCTTTTAGTGTTGTGATCAATCATTCCTCCATGGTAACCTTCCTGGAACAAGAAAACAAGAACAAAAAGTATAATACCATTTTCATAAGAACATATCTATGTCAACAAGAAAAAAAAACAATCTCATGGTAGTCATCATATTACTACCAAGGTGACCTTCCTGGAAGAAAAACAAGAAGTATCTCCTAGAGGAGATGTTAGTTCATCTTGCAAGCATTTATATCATTAGTTCTCAATATTCATTGTATTTAGCAGTAATAGAACCTTTCAAGGATTGTTGTCACAACTAGTAATGTGGCAATTATCAAACTTGATATGTGCAAATTGGAAACTTATTAATTTAATCAAACCTGGAACCTTGAGTCTCATCTTCAAGAACAAGTGTTGTTGATTTTCTTCTGAGTTTCCTTCACTCAAGATGACAACTATTCTCTTCAACCTATCACCTGTACTTAAGACATTATTCTTTCTAGAAAAAAATCTGAGTTAGAGAATATAGTTCCAGAAATTATTCTCGATTAGAGTGTCGATCAGTAGCATCGAAGGTTACTAGCTAGAGGGCCAACCAATAGTGTTGGAGTTGTTTTCAAGCTAGATGGATAATGTGCGGCTATGATGGTGATAATTGTTACATGATCTGTTTGATCATATGATAGCATGTGTGGCTATGGTGATGCTACTTGTAGATTGGTATACAAGACCATGTGAGTCTTGCCCATGCCATGTGAGATGGATGGATGTGTTTGAGACCACTACATGAAGAACATATTAGTTAATACCTCTAAGGGTAGCAGACAAGAGACATAGTCTCCATATCCATAGAACATGTACCATAAACAACTGTAACAATTATAGATGCTCTAATCTCTCTCCCAATCTTGTATCATACTTAGCAAGAATATCACCAAGAAAATCACCAAGAGAGAGACCAAGACCAAGAGATGACCATGCGCCCTTATTCCTCCTTACAACTGCAACTACAACTCTCCACAAGACTTACACACTAAATGTTGTACAAATGAGCTAAAAAATCCTCTATTTATATTAATTTGTCCATTGACTTTTCTCGCTAGGCCGACCTGACCTTTTGGTAATTATGTTTTCTGTTTATCTTTTTCCTGTGGAGTCGACTTATATTTCTGGAAGATAATATTCTAATATTATTTATTCTGCTATGTCGACTTGTCTTCTAGGGTTTCCACACATCTGTTTAATGGTTCACTTGCTTATGGAATATTCTATTCTAAGGCATATGTTACACATGGAGGTCAAAGATAATTGATAGGAGAGTGAAAAATGTTATCTAATTCAAATCTCTAGAGAACAATTTGGGTTCTTAGAGGGAAAACAAATTCATGAGTCGGTTAGGGTTTCTAAAAAATGATTAAATTCAATCATGGTTAGAAATAAAATATTGATGGTGATGAAAGAGAACGTGCCTAAATATTATGACAATGTAAGTTGGATTTACATTAGACTACTTTGAATCCATTTATATTTTTTCCATTAGTTTGTTGTCTAGATAATGAGTTACATTTCCATAATATCTTTAGCTATATTATTAAATGGGGTAACGACCCCTTTCTTTAGATCAGGTAGGGGACTCAAACAAGGATGTCCCCTATCCCCCCTTCTCTTTCTTTTAATAATTGAAGGATTAAGTAGGCTACACAACGAAGAAGAAGGAAATGGTAATATAAAAGGGGTTCCTATTGGAGTATCGTGAAATATCACACGTCTATTATTCATAGATGATATTCATATTTTTTGTGAAGGCACCAAAAGAGTCATTGATAAATTCAAGAGAATCGTGCATTTATTCTACAAAGAAACTGAGATAGTCATTAATATGGGAAAATCTATGATGAACATATGGGGGGAATTTGAGCAGGAAAAAAACTTTATTACTCAGTTTTTTCCCTTTAAGATAATTGATCTGGAACACAGTCTGAAATATCTGGGTTTATTTTTTAATCCAAATTAATATAAAAATTTTAATTGGTAGTAGATGATATCAAATCTAGAGAAGAAAATAAACACCTAGTGCAATAGATGGTTGTCTAGGGGAGGTTGTTTGGTTTTGGTAAAAGCAACCATGGAAGTGATTCCAGTCTATTGGATATTGCTTGCATGGGTCCCAAAAGGTGTTTTGGAAACCATTAGGAAATTTTTCTATAAGTTTATCTGGTTTGGAGACCAAAAAAAGAAAGGACTGGTGTTGGCCTTTTGAGAAAATATGGCATTACCAATAGACATTGAAGGATGGGGCCTCAAAAATTGCTTTCTCTTTTCAAAGGATTTTGTTGCAAAAAATGTATGGAGGCTCATTCAAGGAATAAATATGTGGGTTTAGGTAGTAAGTGCTAAGTATATAGCCCTTAATTTGGTGGAGGATTGGATCAAAAATCCCCCCAAACAACAAAATAATGCCTCAATAATATAGAAATCCATTATATGTGTTTTCCATCTGGTTGATTTGGAAAATTGGAAAAATCCAATAAATTGCAAATCGACCTCGGCCCTTAGGTAATGTGGAAAGGTATCCATAGACTCCCCTTTCAGATGATTCAAGAGTTAAGGAATAGAGATTTTTTAATCTTATACAAGTTGCAAATTAGGAAAGGTCCACTACTTGGCACTAGTAGTGGTTATCATGGGAAGAAAATGGTTTGGGGGCTAAGTATGTAGAAGAATGGAAAAGATACATAGATCTCTTGATAGGAAACAATGTTAGGCTCGAGGAAGAAAAAGATTAACTACTATGGTCATTGAATATAGCTAGAGCTTATGTTCCTAGAATAGGCTATAAAGCACCAATAGAAGAAGGAAGAGAAGACCAATAGATCTAGTGGTGCAAAATTATTTGTAAACTAAAATTTCCATAAAAAATATCTTCATGTGGTCGATTTTACACAACAAGGCTCCCGTATGGTATGTTCTTCAAAAGAGGAATTTTCCAGGGCCAATATGATGTTGTCAATGTCACCAAGCAAAAGAAAATATAGTTCATCTCATGTTGGAATGCCCATACTCCAAATAGGTATGGAAAGAGGTGGAAATATTAATAGGGATTGGGAATCTCTGGGAAGGAGGAATACTTGAAGAGGCCTTCAAAACCCGGTGTAACAGAAGGGATACTTCCAATATTGGAGAACTTCCACTTAATATAGTCTAGGGATTATGGTTTGCTATAAATATGAAGTTTTTTGAAGACAAAGAGACACTTACTCTCAAATGTGTTGTCCATTCCTTAAATATTTTAAATGCCTACCCACACGTGCATGAAAAATATATATCTCATATGCAATGGGGAGTGGCTATAAATAAATATATTCCATGGGATTTTTTTTATGGTTCCTCATAGGGGAACAAATCTAAGGGAGGCTTAGGAGACATACTATTTATCTTTAGATCACAACATTTCTTTTAAATCTGAAATTGGTCGAGAAACTAAGAACATTTGTGAATTGATGGTTTTAAAGATGGTCTTGAAACTTGTACAAGAATAACGTGTAACCCAATAACAATTTTTTGGAGACTCAAATATGGTTACCCAATGGATGCACATCAAAATTACTCTCAAGAATTTTACATTACAACCCTTATATGATGAAGTTCTAAATCTACTAACATCTTTCTCATATAAATATTTGTCTCATATTTATAGTGTTGAAATTTTGGTATGCTTGTTTAACCATAGACAATGTCACATCATTGTCACCCAACCATAGGCATTCACATATTCCACCCTCGAGCACACTAACCTTTACTTAGAATAATTCTGGAAAGCTTACTCCAGAACCAACAGATAAACCCTAGTTGCTAACTGCAACAATAACTCAAGAAAAGTAGAGGGCTCCTTCTCCAAGGGTAGCGCACAAGAGAGAGAGTCTCCATATCCACAGAACAAGTACCATACACAACTACAACAAATACAACTGAACTACTCTCTCTCTCAAACTTGCACCATACTTAGCAAGAATATAATCAAGAAACTCACCAAGAGAGAGACCAAGACCAAGAGATGACCATGCACCCTTATTCCTCCTTCGAAAAACGTCCTCTATTTATATTAATATGTCCACTCACTTTTCTGGTTGGACCGACCTAAATTTCGGGTAATTATATTTTCTATTTATCTTTTTCCTGTGGAGACGACTTATATTTTTGGAAGATAATATTCTAATATTATTTATTGTTCTAGGCCGAGTTGTCTTCCAAGGTTTCCACACATCTATTTAATGGTTCGCTTGCTTCTGGAATATTCTTTTCTAAGTCATAATTTACACATGGAGCTTAATGCCTCCTACAACTACTAATACATCAACACTCCCTCTTAGCTAGGGAGGTATTAGGTAAGATGTTCTTCATGTAGTGGTCTCAAGCACATCCATCCATATCACATGGCATGGGCAAGAATCACATGGTCTTGTAGACCAATCTACAGGTAGAATCACAATAGCCACACATGCTATCATATGATCAAATAGATCATGTAACAAGTATTACCACCATAGCCGTACATTAGCCATCTAGCTGGAAAACACCTCCAACACTATTGGTTGGCCCTCCAACTAGTAACCTCCGATGCTACTAATTGAAAATCTAACTACGAATAATTTTCGACACTGCAGGTCAACATCTAGTTCATACAGAACTGGTAACTCGTCATCTCACACAAAATATGAATAAAAAATTTAACATTCCCTCTTAACGAGGAAGGTATTCCTCTTGGCACGATCATCAACACTGCTTCTGCACTTCTGCACACCTTGGTCATTGTCTTGTTTTCAATCATGGATCTATATGTCATAGGAAGTTTTGCAGTTTCACTGGAGTAGCATACCATCCTTTGTTGGAGTAACATACCAACCTGCTCCGAGGTAATATACCAGCCTACGTTGGAGTAGAATACCAACCTGCGTTGGGGTAGCATACAACCCACGTTGGGGTAGCATACCATCCTACGTTGGAGTACCAACCTGGATTGGGGTAGCATACTAGCCTAAGTGGGCATACCAACTTGCGTTGGGGTAGCATACCAGCCTACGTTGGAGTACCAACCTACATTAGGCACGTTAGGTTGGTACTCCAATGTAGGTTGGTATGTTGGGCGATCCAAATCTAACGCTCATGGATGCGCCAAAATAACTCCAAGTGTTATGGTTGATGCGTCTACATGTACATGGAATGCCTTCTCCCAGTATGGGAATACCAATATTGGTGTGGTAACCATCTTTTCTTTCAGCGTATCCATACCGTGTTGACAATATTCATTCCACTTAAACTTTATATCTTTCCTTAACAATTTCTCCATTGGCGCAGTGATCTACGTGTACCCTTTGATAAACTTCCTGTAGTATCCTATATGTCCCAATGTTTCTCTTAATTGTCGAACTATCTTTGGTGGTGGAAAGTTAACAATGACTACAATCTTTGCACGATCTACTAGTAAGCCTTGTTTGCATACTATATGGACAAATAATATCCCAAACGGTGTTCCAAATATACATTTTTTTATGTTTAATGATATCTAGCACTCCCTGCATATTTCTAACATCAGTCATAAGACATATACATGGTCTTTCAACATAATATAAAATGTCCAGTCATCCAAGTAAACCTCCAGAAACTGGTGGATAAATTCTTTGAATACAACAATGACTACTCTGGAAAATATTGTTGGTGCATTCTTCAGTCCAAATGACATGACTGTGTACTGGTAGGATCCCCATTATGTAGCAAGCGTGATCTTGTATCTATCTTCCTATGCTATCTTGATCTGGTGGTAGCCTGAGAATCCATCAATGAATGAATAAACTTTGTGTCCTCCTACATTCTCCAACACTTCATTCGTGAAAGGTGTAGGGAACGGGTCATGTAAGCATGCATCGTTCAACTTTCTCAAGTCGACACATATTCTTATCCCGCCTTGTCTTTTCTCATGAAATACCATCGGGTTTATCCATTCTGATTCTTCCACAGGTTCTATGATTCCATCTTCGAGCATCTTGTCAATCTTAGCTTTGACTTTCTTCTTATATATCGGGTTTAATCTGTATGGTCATTGTCTGATCGGCCTTTCTTCAAATCTGAGTGGTATCTTCATTTCTCCTAACTCTCCTGCTATACCCTTCATTTCTGTAAATGTTGTGGGAAACAGGTCGTTGTACTAGCGCAATAACTCTATTATTCTTTTTATTGTTTGCTCATCCCAATAGTCTACAATGTTGGCCATTTTGGGATTCTCAGTTGTCCCAATGTTGACTTTATTCACCTTGATTGACGCAACAATTACTTCTGATTCTAGCGGTGGACCTTCCACTTCTCTTTCTCCTTCTGCTTCCTTGATCTAAATATCGCGTGGATCATCTTCATCTAGTGCTTCTTCCTGCACATGGTAGCATGGCAACAATTCTTTCAATGTCTGTATGTTTTGTTGTTGTTCTTCTATTATGAGTTCGACTTTTGGTTCCGTGATGAATATCACCCCTGTTATCTGCTTAAGAGTTGAATTTATGTTGGGGTTCTCATGCTCAAATGAGAAAGTGACTATAAAATTATGTTGCAATACCGTCCAACTCGCATTTCCTCTGCGCAGTTCCTTGTCTGTATTCCAGTTGGCTGGTATTGCCTCTAAAGTGTGTATGAAATGATGAGGCCATTCTTCTAGGGATGTCATCTTCCACAACATTCTGCACTTCTCCAAGTGTTCCTCCGGTGCCCCATGTCCATCGTACTTATGTTGCTTGTCCATTTTGTGTTCTTCTCCAAACCCTATGCCCAGTAATTGCTTACATTGGTACCAATCCGTGATTGTTTCTTTGTGTGCACCCCACCATCTTTTAGGTGTGGTCTTGAGTGTTATATCAAGTGCTAAGAGTCTATAATTTTATATCACTTCATCCTCGTACTGTTCCAAGAATACTTCTAGATCATTCACTCAGTGGAAACTGGGTGGTTCCCTAATCTTCGTGCCTACCCATCTTATTGCACGGTCAATTCTTGTGCACCTTCTTGTGGAAAATTGTTAGGGTCCTAACCCGCACATAGGTAGAACAATATATTCGGATGTAATAAAGGTCAATATTAATAAGTCCTTTCACTAAAATAGAATAAGGTGGATGTAAGAAGACCTAATAGAAGCTTCCGCTTCTAGAAGGATCTTCCTCTAGATGACTCTTTTTAGTATAAATAGGAGTCGAGGGTATGAGAACCCTAGCTTGGATAATATTGTAATAGAGCTTTGATCAACTAGAGGTTGCCCCCTCGAAGAGGCCCGTGAACATTGCTTTCAGATTCAAAATTTTGTTTCTATTGTTATTCTTATATCATTTTAGTGTTATTGTGGTGAATGTTCTGGTTATATTGTTGTTATTATGCCATTACTAGCATTTTATTTCAGTTCTGCATGCATTTTATATCTGGTATATTACAAGTGGTATCATAGAACTTTCCTCGAAAAAAAGTGTGGCTTAAATTTTTTTTCAGGGTAGAGACGTATTTTGACGTATTTAAGCCACAGAGATCTGTCGTTATGCGCATAAACCCGCGGTTGAGGGATTCATACACACAGGAAATACAAGTGGTACTTAAGCGCACATATGTTGGCCACCCTTGTAACCCCTATTGGTACCCCTTTGAGTGGTAGCACATCAGACAACACTTGTGTATAGATCAACCTAGATTACCTGAAGCCCTCTTTAGATAAACCGATCGGCCACCTGACTGCTATAGTGTCACCAAGAACAACACTCGAGAAGATACTCTCTAGTACCTGGGTAGTCAGGTAGTACGACTAAGGGTACGGTCTATCCTCCTTAGTTAGTTCCCTAAGATATTGGGTCGAGTACTACTGTTGGACCTTGCACGTATATCAGAGAACTATAGCACATGGCAAACCCTTGTCTGTAGAACCCTTGAATACCTAACCCTTGGGGGACAGAAACATAAACAAATTAAAACATACAAGATTTATTGCCATGCAACTGTGTTCAGGTTGCCAAGTAAATACACATTTCTTTTTGGTTAAGCATTTGGGCATTTCTTCTCTACAATATTCTTCAGACCAGAGT
>ML822156.1:0-17427 GCA_009831015.1 Picea engelmannii | reverse complement strand
AAAAGGTCTGGAAATTTTTTCACCATTATTTGAGACCTATTCCATTGGATTCATCTCTTCGCCCTTATCACATTCATCCATATCATTTTTTCGGCCAAAATGTTTTACCCCACCCATCCCTTTTCAGATTCATCATCCTCATGGCCCATACTCATAGCCAAGACTTAGAAGCTCGCTTCAACACCTTGCAATTTGGTCTCATTGAGACCCAACAAGAAGTGAAACAACTCAGTGCCAATGTTGCCGCCATCAATACAACCATGCAGTCCTCAATGGGGGAAGTCAAACAAGACGTCACCACCCAGCTTGAATCAGTCTTTTCGGCACTCTGCACCAAACTGCATATCCCTACTGATAACCCTTCCTCTTCCTCACCTCCACATACTGAAGGTGACCATTCCTCTCATTCCCATACCTTGCAGAACCATCACTTTCAACGTGACCTATGCCTTCCGCGGGTGGATGTGACCAAATTTGATGGCTCAGACCCCACTAGTTGGGTAACCCAAACGGAACATTACTTCTCTTTATATGGCATTACAGATGACTTGGCCAAACTCTGATATGGTGTTCTCCATCTAGATCAAGAACGTTGGCAATGGTGTCAATGGAGAAAAACTTCTCGTCAAGGGTATCTTGCTTGGACACACTTTGTGGCAGAGCTTTATGAACACTTTGACACTGAAACCAACCATTTGGGTTGTTTGAAAAAGATGAAACAATTAGGAACAATGGAAGACTTTATAGCTACCTTTGAGCGCCTGGATTTTAGAATAGAGGGCATTTCTGATGCCTTTTTCTGAGAGTTTTTTATCAGTGGCCTCAAGGATGAAATTTGGGCCCATGTCCTCATGGCTCGGCCTGAGAGTTGGGTGGAGGCTACCAAAAGAGCTAAATAAGCACAACAGGTTGTATCTGCTCAAAACCGCAAACCCTCCTTTATCCCTCGCCCTAAACCAGTAAATCCCACTACTCCCTCTGCTCCACTAAAGAACCAAAAATTGACCAGGGCTGAAATGGCTGAATGCCAACTCAAATGCCTTTGTTATAACTATGATGACAAATGTTTCCCGGTCCAAAAGTGTAAAGAACAAAATCTTTTTATGGCCATCTCTGAGGAGATTTCATAAGAAGATGAAGAAACTCCCTCTGTGTCTGAGTCACCTGAATCCACTGACATAACCCCTCCCTCAGACCCTCCCGAAGTAGAACCAGTCATTTCCCTCAATGTTCTTACCGGCTTCTCTGCTCCCCAAACCCTCAATCTACTTGGTTACATCAAGCATCAGAAGGTCATCATTCTGGTTGATAGTGGCAACACCCATAATTTTTTTCATCGCCACATTGCCCAAGAAACTCATTACTACATCCATGCAGTCAATAATTTCCAAATCATGATTGCCAATGGTGGTTCCATGAAATGCGGAGGGCGTTGTGAAAATGTGCGTCTCCAAATTGGTGACTACCACCTGAAATCCCATATGTTTGCTATCGACATGGGAGGTTGTGACATTGTGTTGGGTGCAAACTGGCTAACGACTTTGTGTCCCATTCTCATGGATTTCAAAGACTTAACCATGTAATTCAACCAGGAGGCCCACCAGTATAAGTTCCAAGGCATCATCGTCGGTTCACCTGAGATCATTAGTTCCCATCGCATGGAAAAGCTGCTAAAAAAGGGTCATTCTGGTGTTATCACCCAACTCCATGCCATACAAGCAACAGAGACACCCTCGGTACCGCAAGACCTCCAAGCCATCCTTTCTAAACATCAATTGATATTTTCCACTCCCCAAGGCCTCCCTAGTTCCCGCGGTGTTCATGATCATTCCATTCCCCTTGTATCTGGAAGCCTTCCTCCCAATATCCATCTGTATTGTCACGCCTTTTCCCAAAAAACTGAAATTGAGAAAATGGTCCAGGAACTCCTTAATGCAGGCGTTATCCACCCTAGTACAAGCCCCTACTCGTCTCCTGTGGTCATGGTCCTGAAGAAAGAAGGTTCTTGGAGAATGTGTCCTGACTTTCATGCCCTCAACAAACCTACCATCAAAGACAAATTCCCCATTCTTGTCATTGATGACCTCCTGGATGAATTGAGTGGCGCCCAATTCTTCACTAAACTGGATCTCCTTTCGAGCTACCACCAGATACGTATGAAAGAGGTAGACATTCCCAAGACCGCCTTTAGAACTCATGAGGGCCACTATGAGTTTTTGGTCATGCCCTTTGGCTTGTGTAATGCCCCCTCCACCTTCCAAAGCCTCATGAATCATGTCTTCTGTCCTTTTCTCCGTCATTTTTTCTTTGTTTTCTTTGATGATGTCCTCATCTATAGCAAAACCTGGACATACCATCTTGCTCATGTGGATCAAGTTCTCCATATACTCTCTCAGCACCAACTTTTCCTGAAACAGTCTAAATGTGCTTTTGGCACCTCAGAAGTAGAATACTTGGGTCATCTGGTTGGAAAATATGGCATCAGGGTGGATCCTAAAAAGATTGAAGCTATGCAAGACTGGCCTCACCCAAACACTCTTAAGAGCTTGCATGAATTTCTAGGCTTAATAGGGTATTATCACAAGTTTGTTAAGAATTATGGGAATATTGCAACACCTCTCACTGCTCTCCTAAAAAAGAACTCTTTCACTTGGACTCCAGCCACTGCTCAAGATTTTTAGACCTTGAATATGGCCATGTGCACCACTCCAGTCCTCACCCTTCCTAATTTCACAAAGACCTTTGTGTTGGAATGTGATGCCTCAGGGAAAGGAATTGGTGCTTTCCTTATGCAAGAGGGTCGACCTTTGGCCTTTACCAGCAAGCAACTATTTGAAAGAAATATGGACAAATCCATCTATGAAAAGGAAATGTTGTCTATTATGCATGCCATGGATCTGTGGGGTCCTTATCTATTGGGGCAATGTTTCCAAATTAAGACAGACCATCAAAGCCTCAAGTATTTTCTGGAACAACGCATTTCCTCCCCAGAACAACAAAAATGGGTGACTAAACTCTTTGGATATGATTATGAGATCATTTATAAGAACGGCAAAGACAATGTGGTTGTGGATGCACTTTCCCGAAAATATGAAGACGAAGGATCCATTTTTTCTCTTTCATTCATTGTACCAGATTGGCTCCAAGCCGTTCGCCAGGAATGGCTAAAAGATACCAAAAGTTCGCAGTTGATCCACCAATTGCAGTCCAAGGCTCCAACTTCCCCAGGGTACTCTTGGCTCCATGAGGAACTTCGATACAAAGGACGTTTTTATTTAAGTAAACAATGAAATCTTAAATCCATGGTACTTTTTGAGCTTCATTCTACACCCACAACAGGGCACTTCAGGTTCACCAAAACCTATGACAGGGTCAAACGTTCCTTTTTCTGGGATGGTATGAAACAGGACATTTGTAATTTTGTAGCTGAATGTGATGTGTGTCAACGCAACAAGGGAGAAACAGTCAAATCTTTGGGCACACTGCAACCGTTCCCGATTCCACCTTCTATTTGGAAGGATATCTCTATGGATTTTATTACTGGCTTACCCAAATCGGGAAATAAATCCGTCATCATGGTGGTTTTTGATCGCCTTTCCAAGTATTCTCATTTCTACGCCCTTCAACACCCATTTACATCATCCACGGTGGCTCAAATCTTCATGGATCGGGTCTTCAATATTCATGGCATGCCACAATCTATTGTTTCTGATCGCGACCCAAATTTCACAAGCAATTTTTGGCAAGAACTGTTCAAGATACAAGGCACCGAATTGCATCTCAGCACAACTTATCATCCCCAGACTGATGGCCAAATGGAAGTTGTCAACAAGTTTTTGGAAACATATTTGAGGTGTTTTGCCTCGGAAAAGCAAAATCAGTGGGCTCAATGGTTACCACTAGCTGAATGGTGGTACAACACTTCATACCATACAACTACACGCATGACTCCTTTTGAAGCGGTATATGGACATAAGCCACCTTCAGTTCTCTCATACTTACCGAGTGCCTCGGAGGTCCAGGCGGTTGACCTAACACTTACAGCTTGAAAGGCTATTATCCTACCCTCAAAGAGAATTTGGTCATGGCACAAAATCGCATGAAGCAAAAAGCAGATCAAGGTCGCTTTGAATGTCAATTTGTAGAAGGGGATCAGGTGTTTCTTCGACTGCAACCTTACAAGCAAACTTCCCTCAAGGCCGAGCATTTTCAGAAGCTAGCGCCCAAATTTTATGGTCCTTATACCGTACTCAAGTGTGTGGGACAAGTCACCTATCAGTTATCTTTGCCCAACAATTCGAAGCTACAACTTGTTTTTCATGTTTCATGCTTAAAGAAGGTGATTGGAGCTAAGTGTGAAATTCAAACCAACCTTCCAGAGTTAGCTGAAGAAGGATCCATTTGGCTACAACTAGAAGAAGTTTTGGACCAGCGTGAGCGTCGCCTATGTGAGAGAACCATCAAGGAAGTGCTAGTATAGTGGAAAGATACAACTCCAGCAGACGCCACTTGGGAACCAACTACCATTCTGCAACAATTTCCTCATCTCAAGCCTTGAGGACAAGGTTGTTTTTAAGGGGGTGGACATGTTAGGGTCCTAACCCGCACATATGTAGAACAATATATTCGGATGTAATAAAGGTCAATATTAATAAAGCCTTTCAATAAAATAGAATAAGATAGATGTAAGAAGACCTAATAGAAGCTTCCGCTTCTAGAATGATCTTCCTCTAGATGCTTCTTTTTAGTATAAATAGGAGTCAAGGGTATGAGAACCCTAGCTTGGATATTATTGTAATAGAGCTCTGCTCAACTGGAGGTTGCCCCCTCAAAGAGGCCCGTGAGCATTGCCTTCAGATTCAAAGTGTTATTTATGTTGTTATTCTTATATCATTTCAGTGTTATTATGGTGAATGTTCTGGTTATATTGTTGTTATTATGCCATTACTAGCATTTTATTTCAGTTCTGCGTACATTTATATCTGGTATATTACAAAAATTCGTGTAGCCTTTGTCGCCAATGTTCTAAACCTATAAACGAGTCTATTGCACATGAAGTAATGCTCTGTCAACTAAGTATCCCATCTACAGTTGGGTTTGCGTAATCCTCATCACGCGCAGTTGTTCTATGCAACTGGTTGATTTCCTCCAAGTCTAAGCAATTTGGTTCTACAAACCTTTCCCCTTCGGATGGTTCTAATGGCACGATGAACCTATATTCTCCTGACTCGAATGTAATTTTTTATTTATTTAAGTTGATTATGGCCTGGTTATCAAATGCCCAATCCAAGCCAAGAAATGTTGGATATGGTGTTGTGTCATCCACTATTTCAATCACTTCAAAGTCTGCTTTAGTGCGCCCTCCATCCAGGTTATTTTTTTTAATAGATGGATCAAACATAGCCTTAGGGTTTAACCTGAATTTGTTGACATCCCTAGTGGAGTTTCTCCTAGGGTATTTAGACACAGTTTTAGGTTTCTTCCCTTGTTTTTTTCCCTTGGCACATTTCTTAATTGTCGATTTATGTTTATGCTTAACTGTGGATTTATATTATTTATCCACATTTACTTCCATATTTATCTCTGGATCAAGAAACATATCAATATATGCATCTGGTTTTGATTTATTACCTCTACTGGTGGTAGATTATTCCCGACCTTTACCTACAGGAGCATCAACAACGACCTGTTGAATTTTCCTCTTCCTTTTGTTGGCCCTTGTTACTCTAGTTGCATATGTTTCTTCTTTAATTGGGGATTCATTGACTGTACCCATATGTTTCTGTATAGATGATCTCTTCCCTTTGGATTTTTTAGATTTGCTTGGTCGTGGATCATTACCTAGAGACTGGATTAGCCAATCCCATGATCTATGGACTTCATTCAAAGAGGATACAACCAATGTCTTTATTAAAACTTGATGAAAAAGACTGTCTTTGACTGTAGCAGGATGAGACTGCATCCTTTTGGACATTTTTGATAAATTCTTTAGCAGGAAAATAGGGTAAATTGAGGGGATAATCTCCACTAATGTGCATTAACAGTCTGATATGATAAATGTAAACCAGTGAGAACCTACCCTCACAAGTAATATACATGTGAATGATTATCAAATCAATATGCCATTCATTTCTGATCCAACTATGTGGTATTCCCTTTTTCCAATTAGGGTTTTGTTTTTATGGAATCAAGAACTGATTCACGAACTCCATTACTACATTCTCTTTCTTCCACCACATTTCTCCACCAATTGGCAATTTGTAGGCTCTTTCTATTGAGTGTTCAGTCACCATCATCAACAATTTCCCAATCAAAACTTCAAAACCATCAAAGTTTTGTGCGAAGATCATTGATACTTGTTCATCGTGTCCCTGGAAGGTTGTAGAAAATTCAAACCAACCTGCATCTTTAAACCTTTGCGCCATTTGTGGGTAGAATTCAAGAAATTATGTGCACTCAGGTTCCAATCTAATGATCTGTCCACTCTTCTTCGGTGCCATGCTGCTGGTATTATTTTGTGAACAGCTCTGCGCGGTTTAGAACTAGAAATTTTAAAACATGTGACTATTAGAAACCAGAGATCCTGTATGTTTCTAATTCAATCTCTACACACAATATCTGATACATTAGAATAACATGTGGTAGTTCCTTTTAATAATATTGGGACGTGTTTGATCTGGTGCAGGTCAGGTCGGTACAAATCGATCCCCTGCATATGATTGTTAAAACTGCAACATCAACTCGAGAAAATATTGTGTAGAGGCATGCAGATCCTCTAACCACGATTTTTGCAATTATGATCAGATCTGGGTTAGTAGGCGCATGTCGAAACATAATTACCTTAGCGTTGCAGGAATAGCTCTATTCCTGTAGCGCTATTCGTGACTTGGAAAAAATTTGAAATTTTAAAATGAAATAGACAAGTGATGTGACAAATATCATAAAATCAAGTCCTAAACCTTCAAAAACTTAAGAAAATCATTAAAAAGTGCAAAAAATGCAAGGAATGACAAATCAAACCAATGGGTAAAAACCAAGTTTCAGGAAATTTACATAAGCAAGGAGGATTAGGAGTTAGGGACAACTCACTTAATCAAAAACAAAGTTAGAGACTAACACTGGCTCCTTTTGGCGGTAAAGTTTCATGAGGAAAATTTAAGATCTGCAGACCAATGCCTTTACCTTGCTTCTGATTCTCTGATTTCCCTGCTCTGTCATCATTTATTTAAAACACAAACTGTATAAAAACAATTCCAATGGGTATATGAAGTATTTATTTGAGCTAAAAAATAACAACCACAAAACTGCAAGTGGTCTTTCCATTGGGCTATGGAGTCCTTATTCTTGCATATTGAAAACAAATTGCTCAGATGCAAGCTTATTCAACCATTCTACTCTATTTTCCTGCTAAAATCATGTTGATCATGTGTAGGTGAATTTGCAATGCAACCATGAAATGATTTCACTTCCTAGAGGGTCTTCTTCCTTGCAGGTAAATACGAAAATGTAGAAAAACTAATATTTTTGCAGCAAAAAATGAATGGGCAACCCATACTTACAACTGCAATTTTGCTTTAATTCCACATGTTGCAAAATTTTGAACCTCTGGAAACACGAACTACATGTAGAGAGCCACAGGATCCTACCAATGGTACTGCATCTCTAGCTGATACAAGAAACCATATTGTTGCTCTATGATTTATGCTTCATTTATGAGAGAATAATTCATTTGAAGAACACTCGTTTTATCAAAAGCATCTGGAACATGCTTATATGCTTCTTGGATAACATTGTTCAAAACAACATTATCATCATGAGAATCAAGAGGTTGATATTCATCTTCCACGCTCCCTTCAGATGCATAACTATCATACACTGGCTTCGACTCTTCATGGACAATGGATTGAATGCCTTCATGAATTTGTTGGTTAGAATTTGTCATATCATCAACATCTAGATCCATGACTTCAATATCATCATCATACTCATCAAATAAAGGCCAATTTGAAAATTTTTCTGAACTTTAAAAAACAAGGACCTCTACTTCACGATCATACTGAAAAAAATGAGCGTATATATGTCACTTGATCATCATAAGAATTTTGACCATAAGACACATATGAAAAAACATCAAATACATTTGCAACTGCTGGTTTTTCTTTCTCATATACAGTATGGTCTTCAACAAGAATTTATTTAGTCAACAACTGATCTTCAAACAGATTAGGAACAACATTTGTATCATAGTCACTACTATTAGAAACATTCAGATTGATACCAAATGCATCTAAAGTATCATTGTTATGAATTTCAAGATCAAAATGCTGAAAATATTCCTGTTGTAGGATAGATTTAGAAGAAGATATGACTGATAATGAATCTTCTCCCTCTTCCTCGATCTAATCATCCTCTTCATATGTACTGCTAGAGTAATCAATTTCTTGGGAATAATATCTTGATTTACATTGCTCACAACAATCAACCAGAAGAAGATCAACTGGGAAATACCTTTTACATTGTTCATTGAATGCAACATGAAATTATCTTAAAGAATAAATGTTGGAAGCAGGAAGAGATATGTGTCAGACACGTGCATCACCCTCCAAAGAGTACATAAACATTTTCATCAATGCATCTTCATGATGAATATTCAACTGACCCATGCATTGATGAAAATGAATCAAATGTAGTGTCAGATTGTCCTCATCCTTTTCTCTGAACCGTGGAAGGCAATCTCCCCATATATCAATAGTGGGAACATCATTAGGTAAACTAGAAATAACAAATAAATTAAATGGAATAACTTCCATAGCCTTTGACATCTTGGATCAATGGATTCTTCCTTCATGGAGTTGCCAGATAAATGATACAATCAGAAAAAATATCCAACTCTTGTTCACCATCAAAAGCTAGAATTGATCATTGTCATTCTCCCAGGGATAAATACTTCGTGTCTTCGTCCCCGACAATGGAGCCAAAAAATGTTAGTCCCTAAAGTTGCACTTGACTGTGAGAGGGCAAGCTAGGGCATCATCAGGTTATTGCAATTATGTTTTAAGGATTTTATGACTTGGTTTTTTAAAAGGGTGGTTGAAAACTGGTTCAAGGTTTCAAGGTCAACTTGAATTTTAGAATAAAAGAAAGAGATATGCCACTGTTTTGTTAAAGGGTAGCCACACAGATACATCAGATAAATAATAAAGAAAGGAAATATGGAAGTCTTCAGTTTTTTAACCCCACATGGATTTCTTATCTCAAAATGTAATTGAGAGACAAGAACATGCACTTGTAAATCAAATCTTGATAATAATAATAACAACAAAATCTTCACTGCATTAATTAAAACCAAGAAAACAATGCATTGCAATTGAAAAATGATCTCAAACAAGAAAGAAAAAGAACATGAAATAAGAGAAAGTCTGACCATCAACATGTATTTTCCATTAAGTATCAAGTTAGAATAAAACTGTCTTACAAAGAGTTCAAACAAGTCCCTGAATATCCAACTTTTCGACCTCGTACTTCTCCTTCTATAGAGTTTATATAGAAACAATACATAATTATCAAGATCGAAAAGAAATGGATCTGAAAACCTCCTCAGATATATTTAGTTTCTTGTTTCAAATAATCAAGGAGAATATCAAATCTGATCTCCAAGTCAAATTGATGAGGTGGCTTGTCAATTGTTGTCTATGATATTGTTTAGGAAAATAAATTTGGTAAATTCCTGAAAAATAGGGTCCAACAATATCTTTGTATCTCCCAAACGGTGATATATGTGTAAAACAAGAGAGAGTTTTTTGTGAAGGGGTCTGTTCCCGACAAAAACCTCTTTTTGTTTCAAAAAAATCATCTCCACTTGTTATGCAACCTCGCCCAAAATTAGTGACTAAAACAAGAAATTATTTATTGTGAAATCTCTGAAAAATAGGCCTCAAAGATAAATTAGAATCTCTTAAAATGTGATAGTTGTGTAAAAACCTAGAGATTTTTTTGTGAAGGAGAATGTTCCAAACAAAAACCTCTTTTGGTTTCAACTAATTCATATCCATATGTTATGTAACCTCTCCCAGAATTACTAACTAAAACAAGAAATTATGTATTGTGAAATCTCAAAAACTTAGGCCTCAAAGATATATATGAATCTCTTAAACTGTGATAGTTGTATAAAAACCGAGAGAGGTTTTTGTGAAGGGGCATGTTCCCAACAAAAACCTATTTTATTTTTCAACTAATTCATCTCCAACTATTCTGAAACCTCTCTTGAGGATAAAGACTAAAACATAATATTTCATGTAGCTTTTTGGTTTTGCAAAAAGATCATCTCTATTATAATAAACTACATCTATACATTTAAACATAGATTCAAATATTTAATTTGATTTTGTGGTTTCTCTTTTCACAGGTCTCCTGGAGTATTTGAGCAATGTGTTTTTCTTTTTCTTATGTCTTCCCCAAGTTTTTAGTTTCTTTTTCATTCCTGTGCAAATGAGGTATATTTGCTTGTTCCTTGAGGCCTGTTTTAGAATCTTCAGAATTATCCTCTATGACTATAAGGTTCTCTCTTTTAATATATGGATCAAACATAGCCTTAGAGTTTAACCTGAATTTGTTGACATCCCTAGTGGAGTTTCTCCTAGGGTATTTAGACACATTTTTAGGTCTCTTCCCCTGTTTTTTTTCCCTTGACACCTTTCTTAATTGTCGATTTATGGTTATCCTTGACTGTGGATTTATAATCTTCATCCACATCTACTTTCATATTTATCTCTGGATCAAGAAACATATCAATATCTTCATCTGGTTTTGATTTCTTACCTCTACCGGTGGTAGCTTCTTCCTGACCTTTACCTACAAGAGCATCAACAATGACCTGTTGAGTTTGCCTCTTCCTTTTGTTGGCCCTTGTTACCCTAGTTGCAGATGTTTCTTATTTAATTGGGGATTCATTGAATGTACCAATTTGTTTCTATATAGTTGATCTCTTCCCTTTGGATTTTTTAGATTTGCTTGGTTGTGGATCATTACCTAGAGATTGGATTAGCCAATCCCAGGATCTATGGAATTCATTCAAAGAGGATAGAACCAATGTATTTATTAAAACTTGATGAAAAATATTTCCTTTGGCTATAGCAGGATGAGACTGCACCCTTTTGGACATTTTTGATAAACTCTTTAGCAAGAAAATAGGGTAAATTGAGGGGATAATCTCCATTAATGTGCATTAACAGTCTAATATGATAAATGTAAACCAGTGAGAACCTACCCTCACATGTAATATACATGTGAATGATTATCAAATCAATATGTCATTCCTTTTTTATCTATGCAACAAAAAATGAATGGGCAGCCCATACTTACAACTAAAATTTTCTTTAATTCCACACGTTGAAGGGTGCAGGATGAGACTGCACCCTTTTGGACATTTTTGATAAACTCTTTAGCAAGAAAATAGGGTAAATTGAGGGGATAATCTCCATTAATGTGCATTAACAGTTTGATGTGATAAATGTAAACCAATGAGAACCTACCCTCACATGTAATATACATGTGAATTATTATCAAATCAATATGCCATTCCTTTTTTATCTATGCAACAAAAATGAATGGGCAGCCCATACTTACAACGAAAATTTTATTTAATTCCACACACTAAAAAATTTTGAACCTATGGAAACACGAACTCCATGTAGAGAGCCACATGATCCTGCCAATGGTACTGGATATCTAGCTGATACACGAAACCATATTGTTTCTCTATGATTTATGCTTCATTTATGAGAGCATAATTCATTTGAAGATCACGTGTTTTATCAAAAGCATCTGGAACATGCTCATATGCTCATATGCTTCTTGGATAACATTGTTCAAAACAAAATTATCATCATGAGAATCAAGAGGTTGATATTCATCTTCCACGCTCCCTTCAGATGCATAACTATCATACACCGACTCCGACTCTTCATGGACAATGGATTGAATGCCTTCATGAATTTGCTGGTTAGAATTCGTCATATCATCAACATATGGATCCATGACTTCAATATCATCATCATACTCATCAAATAAAGGCCGATTTGAAAATTTTTCTGAACTCTAAAAACCAAGGACCTTTACTTCACGATCATATTGAAAAAAATGAGCGTATATATGTTGCTTGGTCATCATAAGAATTTTGACCATAAGACGTATATGAAACAACATCAAATACATTTGCAACTGCTGGTTTTTCTTTCTCATCTACAGTATGGTCTTCAACAAGAATTTATTTAGTCAACAACTGATCTTCAAACAGATTAGGAACAACATTTGTATCATAGTCACTGCTATTAGAAACATTCAGATTGATACCAAATGCATCTAAAGTATCACTTTTACGAATTTCAAGATCAGAATGCTGAAAATATCCCTGTTGTAGGACAAATTTAGAAGAAGATATGAGTGATAATGAATCTTCTTCCTCTTCGTCGATCTAATCATCCTCTTCATATGTACTGCTAGAGTAATCAATTTCTTGGGAATAATATCCCGATTTACATTTCTCACAACAATCTACCAGAAGAAGATCAGCTGGGAAATACCTTTTACATTGTTCATTGAATGCAACATGAAATTATCTTAAAGAAGAAATGTTGGAAGCAGGAAGAGATCTGTACCAGACACGTGCATCACCCTCCAAAGAGTACATAAACATTTTCATCAGTGCATCTTCATGATGAATATTCAACTGATCCATGCATTGATGAAAATAAATCAAATGTAGTGTCGGATTGTCCTCATCCTTTTCTATGAACCGTGGAAGGCAATCTCCCCATATATCAATAGTGGGAACATCATTAGGGAAACTAGCAATAGCAAAGAAATTAAATGGTGCAAACCTTTGTGCCAAAATACCTTCCATAGCCTTTGCGATCTTGGATCAATGGAGTTTTCAATGGATTCTTCCTTCATGAAATTGCCAGATAAATGATACAGTCGGAAAAAATATCCAACTCTTTTTCACCATAAAAAACTAGAATTAATCATTGCCATTCTCCCAAGGATAAATACTTCGTGTCTTCATCCCCGACAATGGAGCCAAAACATGTTAGTCCCTAAAGTTGCACTTGAATGTGAGAGGGCAAGCTAGGGAATCATTAGGTTATTGCAATTATGTTTTAAGGATTTTATGACTTGGTTTTTTAAAAGGTTGGTTGAAAACTGGTTCAAGGTTTCAAGGTCAACATGAATTTCAAAATAAAATCAAGAGATATCCCACTAATTTGTTAAAGGGTAGCCACATAGATACATCAGATAAATAATAAAGAAAGGAAATATGGAAGTCTTCATTTTTTTAACACCACATGGATTTCTTATATCAAAATGTAATTAAGAGACAAGAAAATGTGCTTGTAAATCAAATCTTGATAATAATAATAACAACACAATCTTCACTGCATTAATTAAAACCAAGAAAACAATGCATTGGGATTGAAAAATGATCTCAAGCAAGAAAGAAAAAGAACATGAAAGAAGATAAAGTCTGACCATCAACATGTATTTTCCATTAAGTATCAAGGTAGAATAAAAATGTCTTACAAAGAGTTCAAACAGGTCCCTGAATATCCAACTTTTTGACCTCCTACTTTTCCTTCTATAAAGTTTATATAGAAACAATACATAATTATCAAGATCCAAAAGAAATGGATCTGAAAACCTCCTCAAATATATTTAGTTTCTTGTTTCAAATAATCAAGGAGAATATCAAATCTGATCTCCAAGTCGAATTGATGAGGTGGCTTGTCAACTGTTGTTCATGAGATTGTTTAGGAAAATAAATCTAGCAAATTCCTGAAAAATAGGGTCCAACAATATCTTTGTATCTCCCAAACGATGATATATGTGTAAAACAAGAGAGAGGTTTTTGTGAAGGGGTCCATTCCCAACAAAAACCTCTTTTTGTTTCCAAAAATTCATCTCCAGTTGATCTGCAACCTCACCCAAAATTAGTGACTAAAATAGAAAATTATTTATTGTGAAATCTTTGAAAAATAGGCCTCAAAGATAAATTTGAATCTCTTAAAATGTGATAGATGTGTAAAAACCGAGAGATTGTTTTGTGAAGGGGAATGTTCCAAACAAAAACTTATTTTGGTTTCAACTAATTCATATCCATATACTATGTAACCTCTCCCAGAATTACTTACTAAAACAAGAAATTATGTATTGTTAAATCTCAAAAAATTAGGCCTCAAAGATATATATGAATCTCTTAAACTGTGATAGTTGTGTAAAAACCGAGGGAGGTTTTTGTGAAGGGGAATGTTCCCAACAAAAACCTGTTTTATTTTTCAACTAATTCATCTCCAACTATTCTGAAACCTCTCTTCAGGATAAAGACTAAAACATAGTATTTCCTGTAGCTTTTTGGTTCTGAAAAAGATCATCTCTATCATAATAAACTACATCTATACCTTTAAACAAAGATTTGGATATTTAATTTGATTTTGTGGTTTCTCTTTTCACAGGTCTCCTGGAGTATTTGAGTAATGTGTTTTTCTTTTTCTTGTGTCTTCCCCAAGTTTTTAGTTTCTTTTTCATTCCTGTGCAAATGAGGTATCTTTGCTTGTTCCTTGAGGCCTATTTTAGAATCTTCAGAATTATCCTCTATGACTATAAGGTTCTCTCTTTTAATATATGGATCAAACATAGCCTTAGAGTTTAACCTGAATTTGTTGCCAACCCTAGTGGAGTTTCTCCTGGGGTATTTAGACACAGTTTTAGGTTTCTTCCCCTGTGTTTTTCCCTTGACACCTTTCTTAATTGTCAATTTATGTTTATCCTTGATTGTGGATTTATAATCTTCATCCACATATACTTTCATATTTATCTCTGGATCAAGAAACATATAAATATCTTCATCTGGTTTTGATTTCTTACCTCTAATGGTGGTAGCTTTTTCCTAACCTTTACCTACAGGAGCATCAACAACGACCTGTTGAGTTTGCCTCTTCCTTTTGCTGGCCCTTGTTACCCTAGTTGCAAATGTTTCTTCTTTAAATGGGGATTCATTGACTGTACCAATATGTTTCTATATAATTTATTTCTTCCCTTTGGATTTTTTAGATTTGCTTGGTTGTGGATCATTACCTAGAGACTGGATTAGCCAATCCTAGGATCTATGGACTTCATTCAAGGAGGATACAACCAATGTCTTTATTAAAACTTGATGAAAAATATTTCCTTTGGCTATAGCAGGATGAGACTACACCCTTTTGGACATTTTTGATAAACTCTTTAGCAGGAAAATAGGGTAAATTAAGGGGATAATCTCCATTAATGTGCATTAACAGTCTGATATGATAAATGTAAACTAGTGAGAACATACCCTCACATGTAATATACATGTGAATGATTATCAAATCAATATTCCATTCCTTTTTTATCCAGCTATGTGGTATTCCCTTTTTCCAATTAGGGTTTTCTTTTTCTGGAATCAAGAACTGATTCATGAACTCCATTACCACATTCTCTTTCTCCACCAATTGGAAATTTGCAGGCTCTTGCAATTGAGAGTTCAGTCAACATCATCAACAATTTCTCAATCACAACTTCAAAACCATCAAAATTATGTGTGAAGATCATTGAGACTTGGTCATTGTGTCCCTGGAAGTTTGTGAAAAATTCAAACCAACCTGCATCTTTAAACATCTGCGCCATTTGTGGGTAGGATTCAAGCAATTATGTGCCCTCAGGTTCCAATATAATGATTTGTCCACTCTTCTTCGGTGCCATGATGTTGGTATAATTCTGTGAACAGCTCTGCGCAGTTTGGAACTGAAAATTTTAAAACCTGTGACTGTTAGAAACCAGAGATCCCTTTTGTTTCTAATTCAATATGTGCACACAATATCCGATACATTAGAATAACAGGTGGTGGTTTCTTTTAATAATATCGAGACATGTTTGATTTGATGCAGGTCAGGATAGTACAAATCGATCTGCTGCATATGATGGTTAAAACTGTAGCATCAACTTGAGAAAATATCGTGTTGAGGCATGGAGATCCTCTAACCATGATTTATGCAATTATGATAAGATCTAGATTAGTTGGCGCATGTCGAAACATAATTATCTTAGTGCTGCAGGAATAACGTTATTCATGTAGCGCCATTCATGACTTGGCAAAAATTTGAAATTTTAAAATGAAATAGACAAGTGATGTGACAAATCTCATCAAATCAAGTCCTAAACCTTCAAAAACTTAAGAAAATCATTAAAAAGTACAAAAATTGCAAAGAATGACAAATCAAACCAACGGGAAAAACCAAGTTTCAGGCAATTTACATAAGCAGGGAGGATTAAGAGTTAGGGACAACTCACTTAATCAAAAACAAAGTTAGAGACTAACACTGGCTCCTTTTGGGGGTAAAGTTGCATGAGGAAACTTAAGATCTGCAGACCAATGCCTTTACCTTGCTTCTAATTCTTTGATTTCCCTACTCTATCATCCTTTATTTAAAACACAAATTGTATAAAAGCAATTCCATTGGGTATATGGAGTCTTTATTTGAGCTCAAAAATAAAACCACAAAATTGCAAGTAGTCTTTCCATTAGGCTATGGAGTCCCCATTCTTGCATACTGAAATCAAATTGCTTGGATGCAAGCTTATTCAACTATTCTACTCTACTTTCCTACTGAAATCATGTTGATCATGTTAAGCGAATTTCCAATGCAACCATGAAATGATTTCACTTCCAAGAGGGTCTTCTTCCTTCCAGGTAAATAAGAAAATGTAGAAAAATTGATATTTTTGCAACAAAAAATGAATGGGCAACCCATACTTACAACTAAAATTTTCTTTAATTCCACACGCTGCAAAATTTTGAACCTCTGGAAACACGAACTCCATGTAGAGAGCCACATGATCCTGGCAATGGTACTGCATCTCTAGCTGATACAAGAAACCATATTGTTGCTCTATCATTTATGCTTCATTTATGAGAGCATAATTCATTTGAAGATCACTCGTTTTATCAAAAGCTTCTGGAACATGCTCATATGCTTCTTGGATAACATTGTTCAAAATAACATTATCATCATGAGAATCAAGAGGTTGATAATCATCTTACATGCTCCCTTCATATGCATAACTACCATACATTGGCTCTGACTCTTCATGGACTATGGATTGAATACCTTCATGAATTTGTTGGTTAGAATTTTTCATATCATCGACATCTGGATCCATGACTTCAATATCATCATCATACTCATCAAATAAAGGTCGATTTGAAAATTTTTCTAAACTCTAAAAACCAAGGACCTCTACTTCACGATCATATTGAAAAAAATGAGTGTATATATGTTGTTTGATCTTCATAAGAATTTTGACCATAAGACACATATGAAACAACATCAAATACATTTGCAACTGCTTTTTTTT
>ML822155.1:37184-48451 GCA_009831015.1 Picea engelmannii | reverse complement strand
GCAGATGCGGGCATATGAGGTGTACTTTCTTAGTCTTGTGGCTTCTGAAGTTTTGACATACTGCCCTACCGTGTTACCTATGCCCATGAGTATTTCTTCCAGCCAGAATTCTTGTGGCAAGGAGTACAGTCTTATCCAGACCGAAGCTCTTGTGAAGTCTTCTTGTTCCGGGCTGAATCTATCGGTCCAGAATCTGAGAAATAAAACCGCTGAGTTGTATAAATATGGTCCGTTATCAAATATTTTGTCTTTGTCTTCGATGTTATATAGTATGATTGTGAAAAATCCCTTGGAGCTGAGCTAGACCTCGTAGTCTCCATTGGGGTTCCACCATTCCTTAATCCATCGCGTGATATCTCTCTTAGTTGGCCATAGGCCCAGGAATTTGGCTATCAGGGCATGTTCCATCATAAACTGGGTGTGTTCCCCCACCCTAGTCGATTTAATATGATACAAAGGAGGTTTTTCCAGTTGGGGGATACACTTACCTGGCAGCCAGTTTTTGGACGCTTGTTTGTGTGATGTACTGGGGTCGAGTTCCATTTCCTTGTGACTTCTTTGCTCCTGGGTAAAGAGCTGCTCCTTAAAATGCTCCGGCGGCTCAAAGGCCGGTCTCTTAGCACGGGAGCCTGATTTGTCGTTGGCGGCCATGTCACAGTACGAGGGGGGTTTCCCCCCCCTCATCTAGGTTCATTACGGATGGAGCAGGGGTCTTGTGGTCCGACTGCCTGCCTCATAGCGTATTGGGTGATCAGTTCTCTGGCATCAGAGTGCGCATCAAATTGAACACGGGCCGCAGGGGAAACAATGTGCTAGGGTTAGCTTCTTTTTGCAGAGCTCAAACTTGACCTATCTCTAGTAGAACTAGATTATCGGCGGCTAGTTATTTATTAGTCAATGACGTGGTTGATCATTTATTTTATTTTCTTTAGTTGATTGTGTTGTGTTTAATTGTGTCGGTCTTTATGTTTTTGCATTGATTATGCGTTGTTGTTAATTATGTTAATGCGTCAAATGTGTAATGACCCTAGTTGGATAAATGTTTAAAGATTATAAAGTAAAACTAATTAGGGGATTAATTGTGGTAACAAGTTATTAATGAAACAAAGATGATTTAATGATCGTAATAAAATGGGTTATTAATTAATTAAAGGATATAATTGAGATTAATTAATTAAATATTTAACTACATATCACATTTAATGACTTGAGAAATAAATCTAAGAGATCAATGATATATGATAAAAAAATGGTTGCGTATGCAACAAGGGGATGGATATGAATCCCGAGAAGATAAAACATTAAACGCAGGAGAAGGGACGTGCAGGGGGTGGTTGAGGAAGTAACTGCATGAGTCGGTGAAGGAGAATCAGGAGGACGGTTGGTTTTGTTGAGAGGGGGGAGAGCTGAGAGTTTTGGCTGTGACATGCGATCAGATTGGGGCACGAAGTTGTTGGTTGTGACACTTTTGAACAGGGGAGGCACCGAGTTGCTGGAGGTATTGGGCACGGGGGCCAGGATATCCATAGATATCCTGGAGCTAGGTAGTTTTCCTAGTTGGTAGGGAGGACAGTAGGTTTGGGCAGTTATTCTTTGTTTGTGGCTAGGTTGGTCTGTGTTTCAGGTAGAAGGAAAGCAACAGCAAGGCAGCAAGGCAACCGAAATTAGCATCAGAACCAGGTAATTTGTTAAACTATGTGTTTATTTCATTCTTCCATGCAATCATTATTCATTGATAAGTTTAAGTTACTAAAGTTGCTATTATGAAGATTGTTGTTATGTTATGAAGTTATTATCTCAGTTCATGAAATAATTTGCTTATGAAAGTAAATGATGTTTAGAAGTATTTGGTTGTTACATATGGTATCAGAGCGTCTTAGTTCGAAATCTGGGCCTGAGGGCCAAAACCTCGAGTGTTAACTCCAGCCACGCTTAAACTACAAACCAAAACCCGTTCAGTTTGACCCAATATAACTGATACAGTATCCGAAAATATACAAGTAGCACTCCTACATTACCCAAGCAAATAATCTCATATCACAAGCAACAGCTTTAGGCAATGCCCTTTAACTGGATCACAAATGGATAATATAGTCTTAGTCTGAATATTTAAAGGAACGACCTTTAAAATAAGTGGCATCAAACCAGATAGTTTGAAGGATCACTTCCCACAAAATGACTACCCTTAAAGAAGCCTGATAAAGCTATTAAGCACGAAAAGAGAGATGGTAATATAATTTTATTGGAGCAATACTTGTCCATGAAGTTTCGAGTAAGATTGACACCTGAAATCGACAAAAATGTAGAGGGAAAACTTCTAGCGAAGGCTTGAAGTTGGAAAAATTTAATAACTACACGAACAACACTAAATAAAATGCAAGAGGATATTTGCAAGACCTGGAAAAGGCCTACTTCATCTCAAACTTACCTAAAAGAGGAACTGTCAATGCACAGTCGGAAAAAGGAAATTTAGAAGACTTGTATTGCGCAGGAACAGTGTAAACTAGTTGCCTATATTAGCCTGATTAAAATTTTAAATAATGAAGAATCTTGGGAACTATAGACCCATACAAATTTTAACCTTGCCAAGAAAGCAATTTTAACACTACGTAACGTTTTATGCAACTAATTGATTATCCCGAAGGAGAGCTGTCTATTACGCAGAAGGACGGATTTGAGCCGTCATATATCGGGCGGATCCCGTCAACCGTTGGATCTATCGAAGAAACGAAAAGGTTACGGTCGCGCTGGGAGTCCAAGCTATAGGGGTCGTGAACCATCGGATCGTGGACCAGTTATCCGTCAGCCATTGAATTGGATAGAATTCGCACGAGAGTTCCCATCGGGATTTGAAGGATCGAGAATTCCGGGGTCGAGAGTTTTTCAACAACTGAAACCCCGAAACCCTGGGAAGATCTGGGTCATCCATCTGTTGGGACAGGTGGCAGGGAGTCGAGAGTTCATCGGTATTCTAGAGATTCAGGAGTCAAGGATCCGTGACCAGGAGAACCCCAGAACAGTGGAGGAGTCATAGCCGTAGGATCTCAAGGAGGACACGTCTCGCGTGACCACCAGATCAGGATTTTGGTCATCGGGGTACAGGTAAGTGAAGGTTCCTAGATTTGTAAAGTAGCGAACCCTGAGAGTTGATCTGAACTGTCCATCATTTGGGACGTGTGTCAGAACCCTGGAGAGAGTCGGGAATCGGGGAATCGGAGTTTTTGAGCACACAAAAATCTTGTCACACGGAATCGCGATCCATGATTTCCCGACAAGATCTGAACCGTTCATTTTGGAGGACAGGTGTCAGTAGATCTTGAGGAGTCAGAGATCTGCGCCATCGGAGAAAACCCCGACAGGAGAGTTGTATGGGCCACAGGTAAGACTAATGGAGGACAGGTGTCAGCAACCTGGGCAGAGTTGGGATATCGACGTTCGTGAAATCGGGATTCACGAGGTCAAGGAAGTCGGGACCTTTTTAAGTCTCGAAATAGCGGGAACTATCTAGACCGTCTGTTTGAAGAGACACGTGGCGGAGATCTGAAGAAAGTTGGGGATCGGTATATCTGGGATTTCGTGGACACAAAATCTCTGCATTTCAAATTCGCGATGTCCGAAACCCCGATGAGTGGGGGCCAGCTTTCCGCACATCAAATAAGGAAGACAATGCCATCGTGAAGGGCCAACTGTCAGCAAACCGGAGAGTCGGGATTTGAGAAATCGGGAATCCCGTGAACATATGCACTTTGGCATTGAAAACCCCAAAACAGCGAGAGACGATCAAGATCGTCCGTCGTAAGGACGCGTGGCAGTGATCGGAGCCATCGGGAAGGGTCCCGACAGGAGGTCGACCATCGGGCCATCGCGGATTGGGAAATCGGGGATTTCATGGACAAAGTATCCATGCACTACAAAATCGTGAAACGCGATTTCCCGATGGGTAAAGGGACCACGGGGCCCACGGAAGGGTCAACAGTGGACAGCTGGCAGATTGCATCGTGGAAAACCCCGACGTAAATAGCTTAACTCTTAACCTTTCATTAAAATAATTAATTAATGGATGTTTAATTAAGACTTAATGACATCGTGAAATCAAAGATCAGGGTTTCGTGATTCAAGTTACATCGATCCTTTGTTATGGGAAACCCCGAATCCCGATGTCATTAACATTTAACTCGCAAATTTAAAGTTATAACCCACTTTAAATGAAAATTTAAGGGGACGCTGGAAAATTTATGTTTTTGTAAAATTTTAACCATTCGTTTGACCAAGGGTAAATGCTAAAAGGCATCGCAAAATTTGAAGTGGTGAAACTCTTTCTTGAGAAGGACCAAAACCCCGATGGGGAGCCATAAGGCAACGGTCACATAGGAACCAATCACATGGACCTCGACATAGCTGAAAAGGGGGCGAACGCACAAGGAAGAGGTGCATTGGGTATCGGGATATCGGGAATCCCGTAGACACGGGGTTCATGCAATTCGATATTGCGATATCTGAAAACCCGAATCCCGAAAAGGATCAGGACTACGGTCACATAGGAGAGGGTTGTATGGGCCCAGACCATAGCCAGGAAGGGCTGAAGTCTGAAGGGATTGCATCGGCATATCGGGGATCGGAGAATCGCGAGTCCTAAGGACTTGTGAGATTCGACATTTGGAACCACGAAACTCCGATGTAGGATAGGGCTGGGATCACATGGGATGACGATCATATGAGAAGGATGTCTAGCCTAGAGGTCTAGCATATAAAGTGTCGTATCGGTGAATCGACAATCGAGAGTTTGAAGGAACAAAAATTCTCGACATTGGGGATTACGAAACCCCGAAGCCCGATAAACAAGATTCCTAGGGGGAAATTTGGGCGCGGTCCCGGGCAGAGACCATGAAGAAATGGAAAGTCCTGAGGGTCGGATATTGATCAGTGATTCCCAGGGGGAATCCAAAGAGCTGCTTCGGCTCGGTTGATGAAATTGAATGATTCTGTATACACCGACGAATGAATTTATAAATACCAGTGAAATAAATTGAAAGCAAAATGTCGAAATCTGTACAAGGCTGGAATTACAAACAATTCATTTCTAATTCACACTGCAAAAAAAAAAATATAGGAGATCACCATTCATTACCACAGCATAAGGAAGGTTTATGCAAATTCTTGACTCAATCAACTCAATGTTCTTCACGAAGGTAATGAAGCTGTGCACAAGCTGGCGGACTGAATCGTACCTCTTACCATACCCGAGGGCGAGCTCCGCAAATTGTACAGATAGGGGATTGGTTCGCAACATTTCAAAGAGACTGGACTCCAAGTCCTGGATCTTGTCAGTGACCACATCAATATACTCTGTTTCTGCAAAACGAACTGGAGAAGATACAACAATAACCAGCACTAGCGAAGTGCTCAGAACAACGGTGAGGATGTGAGCCATGGCAAGGGATATTCTGGAAACCTCTGAACAGAGCAGAGGCAGATCTGTGGTGGACAAAGAATGATGTGAGGAAAGTCTCAGCATATGAAAAAGCGGAGGCAGAGGAAGGACGCGTAGAGAGTCGAAAAGATGACAGGTGTAGAATGATGGGGTTAGATATGAGGGAACTAGAGGAAGTCAAACGGGCACGTGGAATCCATGCATGTCCGAATCCATGTGTGTTCATTTATTTTTATATTTTAAAGTGTAAAAATAACTTTGAGTAAATTAAATAATTTATTTATATATATATATATATAAAGGTCAAGTGAGTTAAAATTTAAGTAAAGTTAATTTGGATTAAATTAGTGTAATAATAATTTTTAAATTATTATTTTATTAAAGTGTAAGGTTAATCTACCTTAAAGTTAATTAATGATGTTAGGGCTTAGACAAGGACAAGTAGGAAGGAGGTGTTGTATGCACCAGGAGAGTAAGCATAGGAAGTGATGAGTAAATCACCAGACTAACGTAGCTACAGGACAAGGGAACCAATAATTCTTTTCGCAAGGGCGAAGAAACCAAGCTTAGATGCTTAATCCTAACCCAAACCTAGCCAATCCCCTAATGGAGTAATGTTTGTTTATAGACAAGTAAAGAAAACTTACGCCTAACCCTGTTTCTAAGTTTAAGTAGCACCAATATGAAACGTCCTTGAACTCACCCTGACCACTTTGGGGTGATGTAGGTAAAAGTATACAAGATGGTCAGGACTCGAAGGGGTCGAGGCAGAGGAGCGTCGTCACGAGCACCGCCAACACCACCACCACCACCACCACCATCGCCCGAACTAGCCCTCATACGACGCTCGTTGGAAGCCATTAACGAGACTTTAAAGGGTCGCCAATCGATAGGGACTAAAGTGGAACCTCCACCATCTAGAATGGGTAATCCAGAAGCATCAAGGGATTTAGGGGGAGGACTTCCATCTGAAGACATCATGTGAGAATTGCAGAAGATCAAACTTCCAGAGTTTGCCGGAGGTCGCACCAGTGAACGCACGGAAGCATGGTTGGAAGGCATGACAAGGTGTTTTACCTTGAGGGACTATGCATCCAACTCGAAGGCAAAGATCGCAATTTTTCAGTTAAGAGACAGCGCCTTGAACTAGTGGGGCAACTTGGAAAGACAACTACACCTTACCCCGGACACAGTATCTTGGGAACTTTTCGAGGAAAAGTTCCGAAGGAAATATCTACCATCATATTACGAGGAACAACAGATAGGGGCATTTCATGCCTTAATACAAGGAAACAAAACTGTAGAAGAATATGAGATCAGGTTTATGGAACTGGTCAAATATGTTTCGTATATGGACAATGACCAACGACAGGCAGAGCGCTTCGTCTATGGATTGAACCCGAAGATAAGAGCTATGGTGCGGATGTGGAAACCGTTTTCAGTAGCGGAGTTGGTGGAAAATGCACGATATGCGGAAGAACACATGAACTTAACCGGGGGTACAAGATCGACATTTCCGCATCGCCCAGGATTTGTAGAAAAGACCCCGAGGACATTTCCTAGGGGAGGGGGCTCAAGGCCACCACCTTATGGTAACAAGGTCATGCCAAGGACAGTAGCTGCAGGGATTTCAATGGCAGCTAGTGCAACATCTCGTTCGTCGCCAACGGTCCAGACAGGTCCACGACCATCTCAGGGAACAGCTAGTAGGGGCAGGGGTTCCAGGGGAAGGAACTCATTTTGAAATCAGTCACACAACAATGCACCGGTTCAATCTCGTATTACCTATTGGAGATGAGAAGGACCCCATTACCAATGGGACTGCCCAGAGTTACAATCAGGGTTTGTGCATAGAGAAGGAAAGGCACCAATGGGGAGATCAAGTAGCAGCCACAAGATTTACGCATCAGTTAATAACTACCAGGCCGAACATCAGTCCACAGTAGTAGAGTCATTAGGTACACTAAATCATATTAATGTTAATATTTTTTTTGATTCTGGTGTGACAGATAGTTTCATTTCACCATCTGCATTAGAAAAGAGTGGGTTGGCAGCCTACGAGCACGATGACTTTAAACAAGTCAAGATGGCTTCGGGGGAAAAACAAGTTGTAGGACCTAGTGTCAATAATTGTATAGTAGACCTAGGAGTGTGCACTACCAGGTTGAAGGTATACGTCACTGCTCTTGGGGCATATGACTTAATCATTGGAATGGATTGGTTAGCAGCTCATCAAGATTTGGTAGATTGTTTCGCAAAGAGGGTGCTTTGTGTCGATGATGAAGGAAAACTAGTAGAGATCCAGGGTGTACAGAGAAAAGTGTCATTACTCTTTATATCAACTATGAAGGTCAAGCGATGCTTGAGACAAGGGTGTCGAATTTATGTAGTGGAGGCAGTGAAGGAAAGGAAGGGACCCTCATTGGAGAAGTACCCGGTTTTGTCAGAATTTCAGGATGTTTTTTCGAACGAGTTACTAGGATTACCTCCTGAGAGGGAGCTTGGTTTTACTATTGAGCTAAAACCTGGTGCAAAACCAATATCCAAGACTCTGTACCGGATGAGGACACCAGAACTTTGGGAATTGCAAATGCAGTTGAAGGAGTTACTAGACTTAGGGCTAGTAAGGCCCAGTGTCTCACCTTGGGGCGCACCAGTAATTTTTGTAAAGAAGAAGGATGGATCCTTATGATTGTGTATATACTACAAGGACTTGAATCGTGTTACAGTGAAAAATAGGTACCCAATGCCGCGAATAGATGACCTCTTCTATCAGATGAAAGGAGCAACGGTATTCTCAAAGATCGATTTGCGATCAGGGTATCATCAGTTAAGGATTAAGGAAGGTGATATCCCAAAGCTGCCTTTCGAACTCGGTTTGGACATTACGAGTTTGTTGTGGTACCTTTCAGATTGACCAATGCGCCAGAAGTATTCATGAGCCTCATGAACGGCGTAATCCGGAAGTACTTAGATCGATTTGTACAAGTTTTTCTAGATGACATTCTCATCTATTCCAAGAATGAAAGAGAACACAAGGAACACTTGTGAATAGGGTTGTCTTGCCTTAGAGAGAACAAATTGTATGGGAAGCTGTCGAAGTGTTCCTTCTTCCAGAAAGAGATCCACTATTTAGGTCATATCATTTCTGGCGAAGGAATCTCTGTGGACCCAGAAAAGGTAAAGGCCATTATGGAATGGCCAGTGCCGAAAAATGCCCATGAGGTGAGAAGCTTCATGGGGCTAGCGGGTTATTACCAAAGATTTAGGGAGGATTCTAAAAATTAGCGAAACCCATCACCACTTTGCAACGCAAAGGGGTCAAGTATGAATGGACAGAAGAATGTGATAGTTCATTCATTGAGCTTAAGAGGTTACTAACTAGTGCACCAATTCTACGAGTGATGGATATCGAAAAGGACTTCACGGTCTGCACGGATGCCTCGAAACAAGGGTTGGGGGCTGTGCTAATGCAGGATGGAGGAGTGATAGCTTATGCATCAAGGAGGTTGAAGAAGCATGAAGAGTTATACGTGACTCATGATTTAGAGTTAACAACCATAATGCTAGCTCTGAAACTTTGGAGGCACTATCTTGTGGGGCGAAACATTGAGCTCAAAACAGACCATCAAAGTTTAAAACATCTCTTCACTCAAAGAGATCTGAATGCCAGGCAAAGGTGATGGAGTGAGTTTATGCGTGAGTACGATTTTAGTATTTCATATATAAAGGGAAAGGAAAATGTGGTCGCAGATGCCTTGAGTAGGAGACCACGTATCTTCTCCTTGGTAACCTTAAAGGTCAATCTGAGGGAACATGTGTTGACACAACTACCAGGAGACAGTTGGTATTTAAAGGTTACTTCAAACCTCCAGTGTGGGAGGTAGTTAGTTCCAAAGTATGAGGGATATAGTCTGGAAACAGATGGACTGTTAAGATATCGAGGAAGGATGTACATCCTGGAGTATGGGGATATTCGAAGCATCATATTGAAGGAAGCCCATAGATCACTTTATTGCGCACATACAGGTGTGAAGAAGATGTACGCAGAGATGGAGAAACTCTTCTTTTGGGTAGGCATGAAGTGCGATGTAGTCCATTTCATTGCCATATGCCTAGAGTGTCAACAAATGAAGGCCGACCACCATCACCCGGCAGGCCTCCTACAACCACATGATGTCCCTATGTCCAAGTGGGAAGTCATCTCTATGGATTTTGTTGTAGGGTTGCCGCTCACATCTCATAGACACAATGCCATTCTTGGGATAGTGGATAAGTTAACCAAGAGTGCTCATTTCATTCCAGTTAGAGACACTTACGATGTTACTGATGTGGCACGAGTGTTCATAAGCGAGGTTATCCGTTTGCATAGGATACCAAAGAAGATTATTTCAGATAGGGACTCCAGATTCACTTCTAGATTTTGGACAAGTTTACAGTCAGCATTGGGGACTCAATTGAACTTAAGCACAGCTTATCATCCTGAAACAGATGGGAAAACTGAGAGAGTAAATCAAGTCATGGAAGAGCTGCTTAGGATGTATGTAATGGATAATCAAACCCAGTGGGAGAAGTACATACCTTTGGTAGAGTTTGCTTACAATAAAAGTTATCATAGTTCCATCGAAATGCCACCCTACGAAGCTTTGTATGGGAGGCCATGCAGAACACCATTGAGTTGGGATAGACTAGAAGACTGAGTAACAGTTGGGCCAGAATTGATTCAAGAAATGGAGGAGTAGGTGATTCAAATTAGACAGAGACTAAAGGAAGCACAGGATAGGCAGAAAAGCTATGCAGATGCACACAGGGTCGACCGAAGCTATGAAGTGGGAGACCAGGTTTTCATTTGTATCAGGCCTAATAAGAGTACCATACGGTTTGGAAAGGGGACAAAGTTGTCACCTCGATTTATAGGACCATTCAGGATCTAAGAGAAAATTGGACCCATTGCCTATCGTCTCATACTGCCACCCCATTTGCATAAAACTCATAATGTATTTCATGTATATGTTTTACGTCATTATGTTGCTGATGAATCACATAAACTAAATTGGAAGGAATTGCAGGTATTGGACGTGGGAACCCTCATGGTAGAACCGTTACGCATATTGGACCGTAGAGTCCGACAGCTCAGGAACCGTCTAGTAGACCAAGTTAAGGTCCAGTGGGACAAGTATAGTCCAGGATCTACTACTTGGGAAGACGCCGAGACACTATGGCAAGATTATCCCTCACTATTTTGACCACTTTGAGAACATGTTTCTCGAAGGTGGGGTGTATATAACACCACCTTTTGACTTAGACAGCTAGGATTACCTAAGGCCTATACACTTTATTTCCTAGTCACAATGAAACTATTAAGTGATACACTTAAACTTTAAAATTTATGAACTTTTTATGAATGTTTAAATGTTATTGATGATGATGTATAAGATGCAACATACTGTGATAAAGTGAAAGTAATGAATGTTTATATAGTATTAGAATGATGTTGGATACAATGCAGTCTATTTTGGGCAAATTATAATCTTGTGAATGGGTGACGAGTTTGAATTATGGGATATTATGAAATCTAATTCTAATTGGAAAACTTTGATGTTAATGTATCAGTACGGGGATACCAAATTGAAATGATGATAGTATGCAATTATATGATGATAATGCATAGAAATGTATGAGTTGTGTTGCAAACTAATCTGCAGGTTATGGGCTATGAAATAGCCAAGACATTATGATGATGAAAGTGGGTGTTAGAACCACTAACCGAGAAACATTATGGTATGAATAATGTATGTGCAATTTATATTGATTTGGATGTATTGCTATGATATGG